>UELV01176478.1:0-16547 GCA_900490015.1 Megastigmus stigmatizans | reverse complement strand
CTTCTTCTTCTTCTTCTTCTTCTTCTCCACCTCCTCCTCCTTCTTCTTCTTCTTCTTCGCCTCTTCTTGTTCATCTTCCGCGCCTTCCTCCTCGCGCATATATATGCCTCTCCCGCTGTATATATATATACATATATATTCTATGCTCCGACCGGCCAAGCGTTCGCGCGTGCGTTTGATTTGTAAGAGAGGAAAAAGGTCGCAGAGGAAGAGGCGCGAGCGAGCGACCGAGAGGCTGTATGGCCGCGCGCGCGTATCCGAGTGTGAGAGAGCGCAGGAGAAGAAAGCGTTATATGCGGGATATGGATGGAGCTGGCCAGACGCGAGAGAAGCAAAAAGACAAGCAGAGAGAGAGGGAGAGAGAGAGAGAGAGAGAGAGATGAAGACACATTATTATTGCCCGAGCGATAATCGTTATGAATGAATAAATTTTATGCGATTAACGCAAAAACGCGCTCGAGATGTGGAACAATGGAGGTGTGTGGAAACTTGTTATATCTCGCAGCACGAGGATTAATTTACTATAAGCCTTTTTTTTCGACGACGCTGAATGATTGGTTTTACGAGCTATTTATTTGTTATTAAATATACGACGGGCCTTTTTATTTGAGAATTGAACCATTAACGGCTCCATCTTACTATGTAATCTAATTCATCAAGCTAATGTGTTATATGCACTTTTTATCGCTATAATTCCTCTATGCATGAATTCACGTATTAAAGTACAAAATTTTCCACACACTTTTAGATTTCAATATTTGTATAATATTCTCACGGGTCGCTGTAAATTTTATATCTTTGAAAATAGATGAGGTATTCACTATTATTCACCATCATGAATATTATCAGGTTTGAAATAAAAATGAAATCATAAATGAGCTATGCTAAAATCAAATCAGCTCCGCGTCGATGATTACCTAAGAATGTTTGCCAAGTTCAAGTCTGTAATTTTGAAGAAAATGTAGGATTGCTCTGCTACGAGTATATAGATATAACGGTTTTGCCGCACATTCCATCAAAACAATACTTTACTGCATACTTATGCGATCATGCGAAAAATCAAATATTTTATTCTAATAATAATGCATTTTAAAAGAGTATCTTTCGTATACGTATATAAAAAGTATAACGACAGTGGATTTAAGTATACATTGTACATATGTAAAGGAAAACTATACACATTTAAATAAACATATATAAAAATTTTAATAGATCTGGCGTAAGGCGAAAGGCTATTTTCAATTAGAATTTTGAGCTCTAAAAGCTCCTGCCGCACTCGAAATGAAAGATCTTTTATTCGAACCGAGCGAATAGTGAAATTAAACTCAGATCTTGGCGGGCCGGCTATAAAAATTCTCATATAGGTACAAAGGCCCCGCGCGCGCGCGCCGCTATATAATAAGGATGTGAGCTATATGAATTCTGTGGATGGTGAAATCAGCGCTTTATTGCGGCAAAGTATATCGGCCTAGGAATTTGCGTATATATATATATATATATTTGCACGAGTGAAAGAATGTTTAATATCATCAAGAAGGGCTCCCTCTACATCTCTAAGGCGAGTAGGAAGTAACTATGATGCGCGGCGGATAACTATTATCGTATTTTACCACTAAACATATTTCGTAATTTATTCAGCAAAAAGCCAGGAGAATACGTATACAGTTTAAGCTCGCTGGAGGCAGGCAACTTTGAACCTGCTATGCTGACCTTTGCCTGACATTTTTTCACCGACCCATACTTGTTTCAGACTTTTTCAGCTCCTTAACGCGCGCGCGCGCACGGCCAATGAACATTAACGTGCCGAATGAGTTATGAAATTTGGTTACGGTGCACGACCGAGGGATAAAAGCCCAAACAAAAGTAAACAAAATTAACGGCGATGCACAGGTGACTGATTAGCAATTAGCAGCTGTTGCTGCTGCTGCACGTTCGACGCGAGGCTCGAACTCGAGAGCGCAAACAAATAATCACTCTATTTAGTCACCCAGCTCATAGAAGCTCCATCGTCGAATACAATGGAATGAAAAAATCAGCACGATTCAACAGCAATAAGTGGATGCGGTATACAGGAGCAGATAAGGGAGGGAGGGAGGGAGGGAGGGTAAGGAGCTGGGAAAACGGCGTTGCGGATTGGCCGATTCCAATAGAGCTCGCGCAACGAGTCAGCTGCTGCTGTGTCAATCCGTCGTCGGTAGCGGCGCGAGAGTAGGCACTTGAGGCAAAAAAGGAAGCGCTGCCGCACGGAAGAATAGGCCCCGCGTGTATACATAGACATAGACAGAGAGAGAGAGAGAGAGAGAGAGAGAGAGAGGCTCGGCTGTTGGCAATAGAAGATTTTTTCCCGTCGAGTCGCCGTCGCTGCCGCCGGCGGGTTTGACAGCGTGGAATAAGCAGATTGCCCATGGTGGAGTAGGAGCCGCGGCAGAGGGAGGGAGGTATCGCGGAAGCTGCGACGAGCTGCGGCGAGCGGTTATCGGCTGCTGGCGCTGCACCACCACCGAGTCAGCTGTTGCGAGAGAGGAGCTGAGCGTTCCCCAAGAGCGATGACTCTTGGCGCGGCTACAGCAGCAGCAGCAGCAGCAGCAGTAACAGCAGCGGCATCAGCAGCAGCCTATATGGGATGCTGCGCTCTCCTCCTCGGCTCGACTCGGCCCCGAAGGCCTTAAGGACCTTTCCATTCTGCTTTACTGCTGCGGAGCTCGGCTCTCTCTCTCTCTCTGTCTGCGTGTCTGCTGCATGTGCAGTGTTCGCCGCACGTTTCTCTTTCTCTCTCACTCTCTGCATGCACACATCGGACCTCTTTACGCGCACGCATGTGTGTTTTGCCTCTGCACGCGTGCACTGCGGTGCGCAGCTCTCTCTCTCTCTCTCTCCCATTCTGCCGTGCGCGCCGCCGCCGAGACTCTCGTTCGCTAGCTGCTGCAGACGGACCGAGAGAAACGCTGCTCCTGCTGCTGGTGCTGCTTCTTCTCTCTCTCTATCTCTCTCTCTCTCTCTCTCTCTCTTTCCCTCAACTATTCGCTCCTATAATGCACGCTTGAACCTCTGCCCGATTGTGTGTGCACGCGTCTGTGTGTGCGTGTGTGTGTGCATGCAGTCGCTCGGTATACGCGCGCGATTATCTGAACGAGAATGTGTTTAAGAGGGAGTAATGAATTTGGAAAGCACCGCGTCTCGGCCCGAAAAATCCGAGAAGAGAAGAAAGGGAGAGAGAAAGAGAGAGAAACACAGAGAGAGAGAGAGAGTCCTGTACCACCTCCTCCTCCTCCTCCTCCTACTTATCCTCTTCCTTTTCGTTTGGCCAGCCTACACAGTACACACGCACACACGCACACACACACACATAGGCATACATACTGAACTGCAGTGCGCGCAAAGAAGTGAGGAGAGAAAGAGAGAGAGAGAGAGAGAGAGAAGAGCAAACGCCCGCGCGCGTGAGAATCCGATCGCACCCTCGAGATCAGCCCCAATTATCTCGCCATCTCTCTCTTGCTCTGCTCTCTTTTCTTTCGCGCGAACCCGCTCTTTTCTCATCTCTTCTTTTGCTCTCTTTCATCCGCAGTACGCTGCGCGCTTTTCGTTATTACGCAGTAACAGAGACCAGCGGCTATCCCTCGACGCGGCTGCTCCTTTCCTCATCCCTTCGCAGCTCTCTCTCTCTCTCTCTCTCTCCTCGACTTTAATCATTTACCGAACCTAATTACAGAACTTTTGCCTTTTGCGACTCTTTTTTCGGACTATACCGCAACCTACTGCAACTCGTCGCGCGAACCTATCGACATTCTCATTACGGCAATCGTTGCGCATAAATTATTCACATTCTTCTCCCTTTTGCGTATAAACTCTTCTTTGTTATATATATATATATATAGTATCAAGTGAAACGGTATTTTCTTCTTGTTCCCAACTTTCAAATGAGTAAAGACATTTCGCATATTGTGAGATAATATTCACATATCTATCGAATGGTCTTTTTTTTTATTAGCGATTAACATACTAGTTCTATAATTAAAAGTAAACGCAATCAAAGTTAGTTAAATAAAGTAACAACCTAAATTATAAAAATATAGAGGCTTTCTACTGATGTATGCACGATGCCGGTATACATCTCCAATATAGCGCAAGTAGAAGAAGTCTCGTTTGGTAAGGCCGGTATTTAGCTTGTATATAAACAGAAATTCCCAAGCAATGGTACACGGGGCTAAATTTAGCCTTCCATCGAGCCAAAAATAGTTCGCTCTCTTTTTTCTTTTACTTACAAAATAATATACAGCAATTCGAAAATCGAAAGTAGGATCTCGAGCAAAATGCGAGCGAGCGAGCCGCGGCCGAATCGAAAGATTCCCGGCGTCATCATCAATTTCGCGCAATTATTCGAAATCCCATTGCGTATACAGATGCGAGAATGTGCCGCAGCGATAATAATTAATGTAATTGCGGGCCAAGAGTATTATAGTAGAAGGCGATAATCGAGTAGCTATATAGTAATAAATAATAAGAGGAGGTAGGCCGTCGTAGCAGCGAGTCAAGGAAAGAAATGATAACAATAACGGTGCATCGTTAGCGCGTCGGCCAAGCTGCTCGTCGGAGCCGGAGCCTGAGCCAAGTTCACTTCGCACGGTCTATCTCCTTTTCTCATTTCGCCTCGTTGCGCCTCTCTTCTCTCTCTCTCTCTCGGACCACGAGTACGTGTCACGCCGTTTTCTCCTCCGCTCGCCTCGGCTGCATATAGGTAGGCGAGTTAACGCGACGACGAATAATCTAGCGCGAGCTGCACTGCGCACGAGGTTACCGCCACCGCCGCCGCCGAACGCAAATCGCCAAGATGACAAGAAATAAGGAGAGGAAGAATTTAAACGCGCGTTGCCCCAACTCGCTTTTCTGCATACACACACACACACACACACACACAAAGAGAGAGAGAGAGAGAGAGACTTGGATATAGTTATGCGCGCGAGCGAGACTCGCGCACACAGAGAGCGACGACTCGTCCGTGGACGCGCGAGAGCATATATGCGTGCGAGAGTTGGCTGGTTTTAAGAAGAGAGAGAGAGAGAGAGAGAGAAGAGTACCTCGCGAGAACGGCGAGCGGAGCGGAGCGCGGCCGCGCATTCAATGTGTGGTATGAATTGTGTGCTTACAATACTATAGGCGATGCTGCCTATACTTAACTCGCGAGCGAAGGAGAAAGAGAGAGAGCGAGAGAGAGAGAAAGCCAGAAGAGATGCTCCACGCTATAGACAGAGAGGCTGCGCGGCGCGGCGGTGCACCGGCGTATAGTCGCGCGGACGAGCCATGAGGCCAGCAGACGAGCCGAGCCGAGCGAGCGAGGGAGCGAGAGGCTGCGAGAGAGGCTGCGAGGGGCAGAGCAGAGCGGGGAGAGAGAGAGAGAGAGAGATAAGATGTTCGCCAGCAGGTGATGGTGAGTTCAGAGGTCGACCCCTTCCAGCGCGCCGTATATATTCCTGTCCTTTTGCCGCGCTCGCGCTCACTGCTGCACTGCTGCGCCTCTCTTCTCTCCCCCTCCCCTCCTCTCCTCTTCTCTCCTACTCTCGGCCGCGCGAGTGCGTCGGTGCACTGCTCGAGCGAGTGCGCGCGCGCGCGCCTTGGTAACGAGTAATGCCAGCTTTTTAATTCTGCGCCGTCGCGATTTTCCGTCGCTCCTCTATACGCGCTGGGAAATCTCCTGGCGTTTTTTCTTTTATTCTCTCGGCTTCGGCGCGCTCGCGCAGCTCTCTTGCTCCTTTTTCTCTCCCTCCCTCTCTTTCTCTCTTCGTCCGCCAAGAACAGAGAGAGAGAGAGAGAGAGAGAGAGAGCCTCGAGAGCGTAAATAAAAGAGAGCAGATAGTGCAGCGCAGCTTGCATGTCAGAATTTTAATGATACCAGGGATTTTCTTTTTCATTATTTTTTTCAATCTTTCTTTTTCCTTTTTTATTTTGCGCAGAAAGAGTTCATTGTAATAAATTCGCGGCAAACTAGTTTATATTTTTTTACGCCGCTCGTAAATTTCAATGTGGTAATCGACACTTTAGCGATAGATTTAAAGGATAGGAAAAAGTAAAAAAAAAATAGAGTGCAGCTTAAGTTAATTATTTTTTAACTACATTATATAAATCAACCGATACTTCTATTCTGATGTATTTATAGAATAGAACTAGGACTATTACTGAGCAGCGGAGCCAAGAAAAAGATTGATCTCCAATGATGAACTGCTAATGCTCGCAGCAAACTAATGCTTGCCAGCCAGCTGTTCACCTCAACTGTATATTTACAAAAAGAAATATTATCGTACTTTGAAGATTTATAAACGAATGAAAAACAAAAAACAAAAGGAAATTCAAAATGCTCTTATAAACAACATTTGCCCTTTAATTACTTATACCTGCTTGTACAAAAAGTATATAGAGAAAATACTACATAAACTAATAATGTCGATTGATTTTTTTTAAATTTATTTTAGGTATACATAAGGAACCTTATGTGTCTTTCAAGTAATACATACTACTTTAAGACCATCGTGAATGGTTCATATAAATAGTATATTTCACACCTAGGGAGGAAAAGTAAGAATGGTCTCAGATCGCATGTAAATTGTCAAATATGTGATCCAAGGCATTCTTTTTTAATGTCTCAAACGGACCCCGGGAGAGAAAGTGGCACTTTCGGACCGCTAGGTAAAAAAATAATTTACTACCATTATTTTATAAATTCAGAGCTATCATTGAACATGGACAGTGAAAATTAATACTATTATTTTAAATATTCACTACTTCTATGTTTACTTCAATATAATAACTCGCGTATAAACAAATATGAAACAGAATTTCTTTAAGTTTATTTCAACCAGTACAAAAATAAATCCGCGTCAACTAAAAGGATGAGCAGGTATTCCTTGTAAAATGAAAATTAAATCATGACTAATTTCTATGTATGTTAATTGACGACATAATAATATAATCTCCCCCTTAAAGTTTTCTCACATCTATCCATTAAAACTCAAGCATTTACTAATGAGAATGATTATTTTTCGAGCTCCAAAAATTACATATTATGCATTGGCAGTAAAGCCTCATTCATTCTTTATGAGTGACGTACCGCATTATATGTTGTACGTGTGAATACAACCACTATAATACTTATGCGTACTATTTGTCATTAGTTTACAAGCACAGTTAGATCTGCAATGCTACTACATTAGAACCACCTGTTAGTGGGATTTGATTCTACTTTTTTTCTTCGACATTAGTTTGCAAAAGATTGAACAGCTATTGCAATACGCTATATATAACCATTTCTATTCCGAGCTCTTTCACAGCTCTAAGTAATTCACTGCATAAGTTCTGTTGAAAATAGCCAAAACACATTTATCATTTGTACTTCAAGTGCATAAGCATGCAAAACCAATACTGTCGATTCTGATATTATTCCTATAGGCTCATTATTTGCGTATTAGATAACATATGTGCTATAAATAACAAATGATTTATCCTAGTAGTTAGCCAATCATTTATTTGTGACACAAAATATTACGATTTTTAGTATGTAGAGATTTACTTGAATCAGAAACCCAAAGAACTAATTGATACTGCGATTGCGTTTTATGTTGGAATACGCTTGAATCTTCCCAAGAACATGTAGTTCGGAACAAAATACTGGCTCTAAGAGCTATATTATAGATTAAATCTTACAAGTTACAAAAGCAAAAATCTAAAAGGATTTTAAAAACATATTCATGATAAATACGATGTTATACAATTTAAATGATTAATAATATCAACTTACTTTTCAGATTTGTGCGTAAATTCGTTACATATATCATGGCAATCTGCATTAATTAAATTTTTTTAAATTTATACTAAATTTAATAATGTACTTGTATAATAAATCAACAGTTCAAGGGTTCATTCTAAAATAATTATAAATGTTTGAATTATCTTAATCTTTTCAATGGTTTTGACCATGAATACTGTTTCTCAATATCAAAAGCAAAATCACTCTTTCCAAGAATTTATAGAATTTAAAAAGGCTTTTAATTCTTAAGAGTTTTCGTATAGGTAGTAGACATAATTAGTCGATTAAAGTGCATGGCGAAATAGACATTTCTAAACATGATTTCGTATTCATCTTACAGTGTATAAAGATAAGAGACAAAAGTTAGATGTAAATGTTGTCGAAATCAAAAATAAAAAGAATATTTCTAAACTCCTTTTACACTAATTGAAATATTAAATAAACGGAGAAAAAAAAAAGTTTTTCAAACTTTTTTTATAACTTTGTGCTATTATTAGGGAGCAGCTGAAAGCTTGTTAATAATTTGATTGTTACAATGACCAAATGTAGCATAAACAATAATAATTATTGGTTACTCTAATTATAACTATTTTTTCCGTTAGGAAATCCCAATTAATTTTATATAAAAATTAAAAAAAACTTTTTTACAAATCTATATTGTTTTGTTGCTGTATTAACAATACTACCCCAAAAGTATAATTTATGTACATTTTATAAAATACTATACATAGAATTCAGATATTTTATCTTTTTTAAAAGAAACAGCAACCCGTTTCAGGTACTTTTTGGAAATATAGTTTTCAATACCTATCAATTTATTATTACAATATGACTCCTATTATATTTCAAAATTTTGGTAGATGAATAACACATAGGTATTGTCGAGCACCTATTCTGATGGTCAATGGTATCATCGTTCTACGTTTTACCATTTCTTTGCGACTGGCTATAAAAGAGCTTTGTAAACACTTTAACTTTTAAAAATTCTATCCTCACACTAGACACAATTTGATTCGCTAACTTAGAAACCCTTAAGGTTTCGAAACACGTATAATGACTCACGTGTGCGCGAAGACAATGAATTTATTTTCAAATGTGAGAATCGCAGCCTCGCAAAAGAATGTACAGATGCAAACAAAATCTTGCGAAATTTGCAAAATCTTCAAGCGACTTCTTTTCCATAGCACTTTAGTGTGGCTAGATTTTTTCACAATGAGTTGAATACCCTTTAGTGATAAGAAAATATCCCAGCTACTAAATCGAAGATTACAATCAAAGGAAGGGAAGTGGTTTTATGGCGCAATGAAAACAATAAGGCAGTACCCGTGTTTAATTTCGATACCTATATCTTATGATTGTTAACTTAACTGCTATATTTTTGTAATCGACTGGAATAATTAACATTGTGCGTAAAGCAACTAGTGATTGTATTATAAATAAAGAATGAATGCAATTTTTTAATATTTTTACTTAAATAATGTAATTCTGTCATAACTTGGCGGAACAGGCTGAAACGTTTGGATTTTACAAATACGATTTTCTCAGTGATGTTTTTATCTTAAATGGAAGAAACATTAATTGTAATTTTTTTTCATGTATCACGAAAACTTTCTCACAAGCTGTAATAAAGTTTCACGATTTTGAAAAGTAAAAAGTTTCGCGGAGAAATCACTGTAAGCGATTAAGTCCCTTATCAATGATGTCACAGTATATAATTTGAAATCAGAAAACATTTCCCGAAATCCAAATAAGTCTTATCAAATGCATCTGGTAACGATTTATATACTTCTCAGGGATTGCAAATCATTTTAACTGAAAAAGAAAACATCACCTATAGGTATATCTTGCTACGTTGATGTACTGGTGTATAAGAGAATTCGTTTCAGAATAGACAGAAAAATTGTAATTTTTCTAATTAGTTTAAATTATTGGTCGTGGTTTCTAAAGCAAAAGTTTTATCTCAGCCACGCGGCATTATACATTTACATTGAAAATGTTACATGTCGCTGTACACACGTATTAGAAAGCACCTTTGAGCAATCACGAGCTGCGTAATCTTTCATGTTTTACTATGTATATGAAATGTATTAAACAAAGTGGCCTCGGGGCTCAACGTAGTTTTTGATGATACGTACGTTATTTCAAAGGTAAAAAGATAAACAAACTGCGGTTGTAAGAAAGAGTCGCAGAATTCTTAGCATCCAAATTTACCGTTTTCCGAAATGGTATACTTAATTAAAAATATAAAGCATCTCGTGCAGGATGAGTTGATATAACGCAAGGCTGCGCAGAATTCTAAATGATTGGCTGATAAGAAGATTATATAGGTATGGTATAATATCAAAGCGTCATCAATAAGACGCGTTGAAGTCCGGCAATACAAACATCGGCTGTGGTTATACAGGGGCTCGATTCTCCGGCGGTAGGTAGCTAAATCATTGAGCGTGTGTGTGTGTGTGTGCGCGCCTCTGTTTCTCTCTATTTGTCACGCGTCGAAACGCTGTCGCAGCAACAGCAGCAGCAGCAGCGAATTCGGGAACAAGAATAAAAAGCTCGCTCGGAGTCGCGCGCGCGTGCGATCGAGAGAGAGAGAGAGAGCGAGGGAGAGATCTGCGAATACGGGACAGAAGAGGGAGAGAAAGAGCTGGAGAATGAAGAAGAGGTGCAGCAGCATCAGCAGCAGCAGCACAGGCGAGGAGATCGGAGTTTATGGGTGTACGCGCGTCGCTTGCTGTTTTTCTGCAGCGCACAGGAGAGTGAGAGAGAGAACCCGTTCCAACCGCGATCGGTTCGCAGCTCGCCCTTTCGTGTTCCACGACCGTTTCCCCGCCCCCGAACTTGGGGCTAAGAACACTTAGTCAAACGGCACGGAGCGCTCTTTTTTTATCCTCTCTTATCTCTCTCTCTCTCTCTCTCTCTCTCTCCTGCGCACTACGACTATATATACATATATAGTGTAGCCGAGCTCGCGCGCTGCACTCGCCTTGTTCTTTTTCTCCAACGCGCGCTCTTATGGGTGTCTCGGTGTCGATGTTCGAAAACGGAGTCGATTGTAGTCCGCTTAACCTCTCTCTCCCTGTGCGTGTGTGCGTGTGTGTGCTCGTGTGTGAGAGCGAGCGAATGTATACACGTGGTGTGTTTGCGGCGCGCGCGCGCGATATCCGCGAGATACGGATCAGCCCTAAAGGTCCCGGGGCGCGTCGTCGTCGACGCGAATTACCGAAGCAGCTCCCTGCATACGCCGTAGCTCTCCCGTGGGCCTCGCTACTCGCTCCGGGCGCATGCATGCGGTATCGCCTCTCTCTCCCTCTCTCTCTCTCTCTCTCTCTCTGCAGCTCTTGTCCCCCTGCTGCTGTTCCCGGCCAACTCGCGTCCCCTGGCTGCTGCTTCCTCGCTCTCTCTCATGCTCTCTGTCTCTTGACTCTTATGGATTTCCGAAGCCGCGCCAGAGAGGGATATAGAGAGATGGCGAGGTAGACGATGAGGATTTTACGAGCCCGTCGTCTAGGAGCGCGTGCTGCGCGCATCTTCTCCTGCAGCCTCTCGTATCCGTCGCCAGCTCGCTTATACGTATACCAGAGAAGGAAGAGAGAAAGGATGCTCCTCTTGTTGCTGATGCTGTGGCTCTTGATTCTGTTGCTGCTGCTGCTCTTGCTGCCGGTACTACGTTTCTCCTTCTTCTTCTTCTTCTTCTTCTTCATCGTGTCTCCTCTGTGCCACCGCACGACCATTCTCCATAAGCTGCTTCTTCTTCTTCTTCTTCTTCTCCTTGTCCTTCTCCTTTCCTTTTTGTCTTTTTATACCTACTCATTTGTCTTCCCTTCCGCTGCTTCTTTTGCTTTCAATTTGGTTTTATCTGCGAGCGCGCACGAAAAGAACTGAATAGTAAAACACGGCCTTATACAAACAGTGCGTTACTACTTGATAAAGTAAAAATATACGGTCGCCCGACGGATGAAGAAACTTACTTGCTCGCTGCTAAATCGCTCCCGCGGTGCCGCTACAGCTGTAAAATAATGAACGATATATGCATATATCGAGACGCAGTTTTGTGCATCTCTTCGGTGCTGTATTTACTCGCAGGGCTCTATAGCAAATACACTGCACTTTCAGTCTTACATATATATATATATATATATATATAGTCAAGATATTGCAAACTTGCGACTTGCACAAAAAATCTTACTGCGGTGTAAGCTTGTCGAAAATGATATGCGAAAATAGATCGGATCAGTAGATTTATTTGCTGAACTCTGAACGTAACGTTCCTAGCATGTTATAGACACACAAGTGTCTATATATACTGCAGTACATGCGCGCAGCGCTTTATCTATCGATTATGTTCAGCTGCACATAAGCAGGGCCTATAAATTTATTCATCACTACATTAAAAAAGAATGATTTTCTAAATTTTTTAACGGTCTTATCAAGTTTAGAAATAAGTTTCGAAGATTTTAATGAAATTTAGAATTGTTATGTAAAGGAGGATGGTCTATAATGGCTGCTGTATCGGCACCACTGTAAATTACCCTAAAATTTCTTTTCATTTGATATTTACCATAGATTTTAGATTTAAATAAGTAATTTTGAAACATTTACTAGAAGGTTAACACCAGCAAATAATATCTGATATTACGTGAAAATGAACAAAAATTACCATTAATTTGGTTATATGCAAATGGTTAACATACTCTTTTCTACCTGTCTCAGATTGCGAATGGGATCATACTTCTGGTATACTTTTCCCAGACCTGCACGTATGAAAAACATAAAAAAAAATCTCATGAAAATGCACGTAATTCTACATTTTTGCCTCAAATGCTCGTTTGGGTGTCATTTTCTGGGCTGAAATATGGTAAATAACAGAAGTCTTGTATCAACTAAAATGGTTCATTTCGACTTAAAATCGCTCATTTTAATTTAAAGTTTATAATAGATATCAAATGCAAGGAGAACTTTTTTTCTTTATTTTTAATTCTATCCTTTAACATAAAAGGATCCAATTTGCCCTAAAGTATTGCGCCCTTTTCAAGCATTAAGATCATTTTAGATATAACAATTAACATTTAACCTCGAATATTATACTTTACCGACTGCTGTTACGCATTCGAAGACAATGTAATTATTTGAAGAACATTTTTATTCTATTTTTGAGTAATAGATAAGTTGTATTCACTTTAATAAAATAAATGTTATTGTAAAATAAAAGTTGAACGTTATTTGCGGTGTGATATGAACTTCATGACTAGAGATACGGCATTAGTAATATCTACATTGCTAGATAATTCATTGATTCTAGGCGACGCAACTTTTCTGAGATACAGTTCAAAGACGATACCAGCAGTTTGAAGTATTTGAAGGAATAAGTATAACGGAAAATCTTCCTATAAATCGTAATTCTATTGCACCAACAAATAAGCCACTGTTCCAAATGGAGAAAGCGCTGCTTTACGTCTATTTGAAATCGCTGCTATCTCATCTGGATGCGCTGCATTGCCGCTGATGGAATAAAAGCAGTGATTGTGTATTGGTCATGCAGAGCTCACAGCTATGTTCCAACGGTAGCATTGGGTGCGTGAGAAAGCTAAGGTATCAAGATCTTCGGCGTCCTATCCTATGGTATTAACAATGCCGTGGCTAATCCTACTGATTTTTTCCTGCCCGTATTTAATATTCACATTGCTTACCCTGACATTATAGCACCAGAAAATTAAATCCTCTCTAGTAAAACACGAGATAGTATTTAAATGTCACATAGCATTTATTATAAAATTAGTATGTTATGCACTTAGGGAGAAAATAACTTGAACTGTCTAGAACTCGTGTAAATTAACACGAGCCGAAGGCAAGGGTAGCAAATACAAGGTCTCATGGGTTGGCCAATATTTCTCCCGTGGTACGTATACTATTTTCCCTCATACCAGAACCAAAACCGTACATTTCTTTCCTGGGCGCTGGGAGAGAATCTGGAACTTTTCGTGCAGGTATGAGGAAAAAGCATAATTTATTGTAGGTTTTCGTGCGATTATAAAAATTAATGCCCCTTTCATTAGCCAAATTATCTTTTATACCCATCCTTGTACCAAACTGTTACCCCAGCTGTTTCGTTCAAAGTAATAAACCGAAGCTTTATTTGATTTTTTTTTATATCTCCGATACCCTTAAGGATCTGTACGTGTACCTCCTGCATTTTTGGTCTGCGTCTTACGTGCGCTTCACTCCCACAAAGTATTGCCATAGTTAGATAACTTTCTTCACTTTACTGACGACGTTGGTTTTGGATAAAGTGAAAAGAGGTAATCGAGAGTCTCTAGTTCCACTTGAAGCTTCAGGGTAAAATTGAAATTACTGCTGGCAACACTTTTTAGCCCTGCGCATTACGCTATTCGGTGGTTGATTTTATTCAAGCTCCGGCGTAACTTACAAGGAGTCTATTTTAACACTAGGAAATGGATTTGATGAAGTTTTTAGTAGTGTCCATACTTGTACCTAATTGTACAATAACCAAAATTATATTTGTTCATACCAATGGACGTTGGGTTCGAATGAGATGATGAATTATTAAAACATTATAGATTTGCTAGTAACTTATCTGCCGTACCTATATAAACTTGTAAGGTCTATAAGATCAAATTACAAGTGTTTAACTACGTTTTTCAGTAGGTAATAAAAAACTCCTATCAAATCCCCATCGAAACTAGTGTTCTGGATCTCAGATATTTTGTTTGTAACGAATTATGAACCTTCTTACTTCATCAGTATTTTGTGCTTCACGTAAACTCTTTGATTGAGTAATATAATAAAATAACCCCTCAATAACATTTTTGTTAGCAACAATGAAAAACCTAAGATTGAAAAGTAGGTGCTTCGCTAAGAAATAGGTACTTTGCAATATAAAATTTGGATTATGAAAAATAGTTTTACATAATCCAAATGAACATATTACTGAATACTGGTATACCAAAAGAACAATTCTTAAGAAGTATTTTACGTTTTCAATAGGCATGTGAGATGCATGGTTATCAAGGTTTAACAAATAAAGAAATGATCCTGTATTTACTGACATGTTTAAAAAATTAAGTAACTATTACTTTTTCCATCTACCACTACCATCATAAACTTTGTAAATCGCAGATGTACAAAATAGTCTCCTGCAGGGCTGCTTGGATTTGGTCGAGATAAGTATCTAGCTTTTTTCAGATAAATAAACGATACTCTTAGTTTGCATGTACTTGTTTTGGGTACAAGTTTCCCTTACCTGTATTTGGGTTCGTTGACGGAAGTAGACACTAAAAATCATAAAATTAAGTACATATTGTTAACTAGTTGTATAATAAAGACTCTGAAAAATACTTTTTAAGCACATGATTCTGCATAAGTTGATAATTTGACAATTTACCTGATCGCAAATTAATATATTCCAAGTAGATATTAGCTATTTACTTATAAATAGATTTTTATTCCCTAATAATATTGAATAAAGAGTGTGAAGAGTATGGGTATACCGTTATGTTACATGCCTATAAAAATTAATGAAATTAATAAAAAGTAGTTAAGCTGCGCAACATAATTAGCACTGTTATTATACCGCGATCGGAATGAAAAATGCAATATTTTCTAGAGATGAACAGATTAAGCGAAGCTGCACGTACATATTTATCGGAAGCTTTGTCAGCCGGCTCAGATATCAGGCACGTTATACAAAGGTAAAATAGTTTTCGAGTAAACAAATTATTTCGATCGGAAACAGGTTCTCGCACTTAGCCATAGAGAGGCGGTTTATTATTGTTGGCCGCGGCGGCGATTACAGCCGCGATGTTTCTCGCGGTGTTTTCTCGAGATTCAAAGAACAATTTGTGGCGGTATTACGCAATCTCTCTTATCATCATAATTATGCATTAGAGTGTTTGGTCCGCGAGACAAAAAGCTTATCAATTTTAAGCAAGGAATCTAATAAAATCATAATTTTATTATGAAGCACTTACTAAATTCCATTATAAATAGCGGTCTCATGGGCCGGGGCTCGGGCGCGCAAGCTGCACACACATACACATACCCTATAGGATATAAGTATAATTTTTCTTCCCCCCTTCTAGATAAAAGTTTGAGCCGGCCGCTGCGCAGCTTCGATCTCCCCGCTAGTGCAACTCTCCGCAACCGAGCGGCTTTTTCTCTTCTTCCCTTCCTATATACCTACCTATACGCTGCTTATCTATCGCTGCGTTTGCGCGCTTCCTCTTTCTTCTTCTGCTGCTGGTGCGCGACTCGGCGTTATGGGTCTCTCTTGTATGCCTGCGCAGTTTCACGGGGCAAAATTATAAGGCGACATCTGTTGTTGAAATTATCGCTTTCTCGCGGATGATATTCAATCTCTCTCGGCCACGTCTACGAGGTGAGCATTTGTCAGAGGATTATACCGAGGCCCGCGAGCTCGGGCTTTCCCGCGCCCGTCGGTTCAGCCTCTCTCTCTCTCTCTCTCTCTCTCTCTCTCTCTCTCTCTCTCTCGGTGCGGCTCTGAGAAAAGTTGCGGGTCCTTTAGGAATCGAGGCGGCACTGCGCTGCACGGGCGGTTATCTGCACAGCGCGGATTCTCCGCCGCCATGCACTCGGAGTTATACGGCTGACCTTTGGGAGAAACGCGCTTCGAGGTATATATAAGTATATATATATATAGTCGGGTGAGCTCTCGGGGCTTGCCAGCCGCGCGCACATACTTATATGCACTCGGCGCTTTTGGGCTTTATGAACTGGA
>UELV01176477.1:0-39970 GCA_900490015.1 Megastigmus stigmatizans | reverse complement strand
ATTTTGAATTATTGTCATTGCATTTTCCTTATGAAAAAAATTCATAAAGTTGAAAATTTCCAAATTTTTTAACTTTTTTTTCGTGAAAAACGCGCCATATTTTTTGCAGGAGTATTTTAATACAAAATCGGTATCACCATTTGAAAGAACAGCTCAAAATACGTCGGATATGATCATCTTCAAATTTTTTAAAACCTTTTTTTTAGTTGAAAAAAAAGGCTTGAAAAAGTTGTTGAAAATTCGGGGTCTTGGTCGTTAATGGGTTAAGTTAGAATTCTAAATCTGATAATTAATCATTATAGCCATCACAAAATTAAACTATTACTACTGGATTCTGATAACTTCGATTGAAAGAAACTTATGCACGTTAACACCGAATCGATTTTGTGCAAAATTATCTAAAATTCTCTCCAGTATTAAATGCAAGTTCTAAATAATCAGCTTTTCTCTTCGAAATTTCATCAATTTCTAACGAGCACAACAAACATCGACACAAATTCCATTCCAAAAGAGAATCGTTCAAAAAAAAACATTTGAATGCAGAGAAAGAAGGTGTGAGGTGGCAATACTAGTATACGGATAGAAAAAAGTCTCATTAAACGTGCATTATCCACGTCCAAATAAAGCTCGTTAACTTCTTTGGAAGCTGGGGGAGGGGGGGAGTGAGAAGGGTGGAGATCCCATTGGAAAATGTGGGTCAACGTGGCGCACGATTCTGATGAACCGCATCATCCCCTCTGGCCAGGATATCTCGGTAACACTCGGATTTAGAACAAACGCCGGCGTCACGGAGCGGCAGAATGGGGAAAGAGAGAGAATGTGAGAAAGAGAGTGGGCGGGGAGCAATGCGTGCCGGCGAGAAATGAACCTCGCCGGCTGAATTATGGCCCGGCTGTGTTTTGACACCGGTGGAACACCAACGTCAACATGCGCTTCATCCTCCGGGCGAAGATACAGGTGCTGCTGCTGCCGGTCTACCTCGTCTGTCTGTATATATATGTGTGTGTGTGGGTGGGTGTATGTGTACCCGTAAACACACGGTGGAGAAGCTGATGCTTTTTGTTGGCGCCGCGATAGCTGTGCTCCGGTCGATCCTCTATTTTGAATCTTTTATGAGCGTGTACGTGGGTGAAAGGGGGCGGTTAAACAGTACACCGTGCAATCGTGCGCTTTGAAATGTACATTGTATTAATATGATAAGGGAGAGATACAAATGTTTAAATATTTGAGACAAGTATTTGAGCTCTTAAAAATTTTAAATATTTAAGTATTTTTTGAGAGAAATAATGATTAGAATTATATTTAAAATTAAATGAAAACATTAAGCTATGGATTTTCATTTTGAAATGCATATTTACATGGTTGTCATTATTTTATTAATTGAAACGCAAGACTTTTATTAAATTGTTCTAATGCACTTATTATGATTCCGAGATGGATTAAAATCAAATTAATATCTTGAGATTAATTGCTAATATTCTTACAAATTATAATTTAAATCCTTTTTAAAATACATATAAATGAACGACACCAAAATGAATTAATTGACATAATCAATATTCTACTTTTGTATTCTATTAAGAATAACCACGAGTGTTCTTTAAAACCACCTTGTTGAAATGATCCTTTTTAAGGGAATGACATAACTATAAGCGTGTTTCTTCTTTCGATGATACCTTTTCTTATTTATAATAAAAATTCATATTTAGACTTGAGCGGTCTAGTGTTCGATATAATACATCTTCCTGTGCTAGGTGAAGTAAATCGGACGGGCTGTTTTTCTTTCCTAATTTTTTATAATTTTGGAGAATAAAAGTTTGGATCGAAATATTAAAGAAAAGTAGAAAAAATAACAATATCGAGTAAAAAGATTAAATAGAAATAAAAATATAAAACTGTTCGAAATTCTATCCAATTCACTTTATAGGGAATAAAAATACCTATAATTTGAAAGATGTTTATACATATCTATCATGATTTAGCTCTATAATCGTGTGATAAAGTCATTTTGGACCAATATATTGGGAAAAAGTATTTAAGAATTGATATCACTTTTTTACTGATTATACAATTGTGGATGTCAAAGTTTTATTAATCGCTAGCAGAAAGCTCATTGAAGTTAAGCACCCATAGGTATAGATACTCAAATTACCGTAGCTAAACTATATCAAACTAAACAGTAATAATTAAAGTGCTCTAAGTACTTCAAAAATTTCGAACCAATTCATTCAAATCCCTTCTAACATGATTTTTATACATCTTTCACGAATCCATTTGTTGTCGAATTGGTAACACGATTACTGCCCAGGATTGAGATCTGTATCGTAGACGGTAGTACTGCCCGCAGCAATACGGATCACAGGTAGTATTGCTGCTAGTAACTCTCTCTCTCTCTCTCTCTCTCTCTCTCTCTCTCTCTCTGCAAAACAGAAGGCAGTCAACGAAACCCAGATTTTATCGAAGAGAGGACAATAAAGAATATCTCAAGACTTATACGTATTCAAATACTTTCGTTTTCAACTAAAACGAGTTAGATTAACTACAGTATCTAGATAGCAGAGAAATAAAAACAAGCTCACCTTTAGAAAGCCATTGCTTACATTATAAATCATATGTAGCATCTTTTCTGCACACAGTTCCAACTTGCAAGCACGTGACTCCGTAAAGGTTAGGACAGCACAGATGCACGCGCGAGATCTCCAAAAAGTTGTAGATTTCGCAGAGTAAGACAGCAACTAAAAGAAGCACGACTCAAAAGTGCAAAGCTATATATAGTTCTTTGCTCGGTGTATTGGGGAAGAGAAAAGCGAAACACGCGTCGAAGAAAAGACAAGTCTCTCTAGCGCGTCGGTTTTTCATCTTTTGCGCTAGGGGACGCCGCTATGTGTGTATGTGTCTCTGCGCGCGCGAAAAAGGGAGCAGCAGAAGAACAGCGCCGCGCCATCATGATTTATATTCATAACTTTAATACTGGTTCGAGGCTGGAGTCACGTCGCGGGCGCCCAGGCCACTTTTCTCCATCGGCCGAGAGCAGCAGCAGCAGCAACCGATATAATTTATGTTTTTTCCCTTCGGCTTTTCTTTCGCACCCCGGGACCGTCGGAGAGTGTCTGATCCCGACGCTCTCGGGAGTCGATGTTTTTTCCTCTCTACTTCCTTACCCTACCCTCTCACCACGTACTACTACAGTCCCCCTCTTTCTATTTCTCTCTTGCGGCGATTGATTCATTTTGCGTGCGCCGTCGTCGAAAGGATTCGAATTATGACCCGATTATTGAGTTAATTAATTGTGATTCATGGCTCTGTACTTTAGCACCGGCTGTATTCTCTTTATCTGACGGTTTATCCGAGCTACATGCGCGCATTCAAGTTTGAGGTAATATATCTTTTTTTTTACGAGGTTAATGAGTTTTTATTTATTGAGGTTCTTAAATTCTGCTAGTTCTTCGATATGAAAATTGTAAAAGTATTTTCAAATAATGACTTAATAATATTTTTAATGACTACAAGAGACTTTTGAAATTGTGTGTGAGTGTGTATGTGTGTATGTTTTATGCGATTCAAATGAAAAAGTTACTGAAGGACATTTTTTCTGTTTCAGGTACGTACAGAATCATGATTTTATATTGAGCCAAGCAAGAATACGTTATAGTTTGAGGAAATTCGGGTTTATGGTAAGTTTATTGACTAAGCTTCATAAAATTTGAAAAAAAAATGAAAAAAAAAACTGAAAAGAATTCAGATGACATCAGTAACATAAATTCACTGGAAAGTGTGCACAGCAGCTTTCTTTCTCAGATACTAAGTACTTCAAGTCTTTCGGTTTCTCTTTACTATTTTCTGTAGCTCTCTGCATTATTCATGACTTCTTGACCTTGACAATTGGGAAGATTTCCAAAGTCTTAAAATACCCGTTGTCACTGAAGGACAGAGAAAAAGTAATGACTATAATAGGGTTGCACTAAACCAATGATGCATTCATATGTTTGATTCATATTTTTATTTTATACATATATTAAATCAGATTCATATTTAGTATTATAGTAATATTTCAATCTAAACATCATAACTTTATTATAATTTTTATTCGATTTTAATCTATAAATTACTTTTTATTTTATACTGGAAAATTTTAATTAATTTGAAAAATACCGTTTATCTGCAGATAAGTAATTGCATGAATTGAATTCCAGACTGTGTTGTACTTCTTTCGTAACGTGCCTGCAAAAAAAATAAAGTAATTTATTTTTCATATAAATACGATATTAATTCAATATTGTTATGAAAAAAAAAAAACTAAACTACAGATGATCTCAAACTGACCAAAACAAATAATTTCCTAATATCTTCTACCCTTTATACTATTAAAAACAAGGTCATAAATCCAAATGGCACTAGAAACAGCTCATGAAAAAAGAGAGCTTGGGTAGGTACATTCATCGTCAACCGTAATCTATAATAAAACACGACACGCAAGCATGAACTACAACTTAATCAAGATTTAAGACCTGATAGCGACGGCTAGCTGAGCCTCTCAAATAAGCTCCACTGATATAATTAACGTCAAAATGGAAGGAGTAAAAGGATAAAGTAAGGGGCGCCGCCAACTGAGTTCGCGTTCGTGGCTTATAGGCGCGCTCGTTCAAAGGTTAAAGTTCAGAGCAGCGGCGACATTTTTTCAATTCAAGACTCGCGCGCACGCGTACATGGCAATCAAAAAAGCAGGCCTCGCGGTGTATAAGGCATCAAAAGTACATAATCATATAGGCATTACGCGGAACCGGGCAGCTTTGAATCCATAATTACTGTTGCGCGATCACAAGCGTTAAATATTTTATGCTTGGACGAGGCATTTATCCCGGCTCAAGCTGAAAAACGCTCGAAGAGGAGATTCGATAGCGAAGATATTGGATTTTAGAGATTATTATGTATAGGAGTCATCACTTCTTGGAATTGATTAAATTTTTCAACGTTACTCAATAAATTTTTGCAGTTACCTCCAAATTCTATTATATTTTTGGTTGAAGTCTGAATATAAGAAAAGATCAGCAAATTTTTCACACCGTATATTTTTTTTAAATACGAGAATTATAGCTACACGCAGAAGCACTTTTGAATATGTATATATATATATATATTATATATGAAGAATTTTTTGTAAGTGAGAGCTCTTTAAGAAACACGAAATTAAAGCATATTTATAGTTTCGCCTTCGTGCACGCAGTGCTTTCAATTAGGCAAACATGCCTTCGGTGCTTTCCCACGCTCCTTGATAAAAAAAAAGTACGCATTTAAAAGTTATATTTTTACCTCAAGGATTAATTTGCGTTCTTTTTACCAACTTGCTTGCTTGCGCTCCCTTGCAGAAAATCCCGCGCAAACGCCTCCCGGGCGTTTAGAAAAATTTGCAACTTGTTTCTCGTCAAATACTTGCTCCTTTTTTGGATTCGAGCCTCTCGGTCGGAGAGGCGGAATATTTCCGACTTGACGAGCTTTCAACAGGTTCGTCGCGCAACGCCAAGATATTCGAAATTTCTAGCCTCAAAGTTGAACAACTTTATCAATCTTTGTGATTTATATGGAAATTCTTAGTACGCACCGTAGCTTAAGCGGAATCGAATCAGGTTGAGGCATTTAAGTTTGCCGATGAATCGCACGCGATTCTTTAATGTATCAGTTATATTCGCGGCTGTGTACTGATTTTAAGCTGCTCAGTGCAGAAAATTCATTACGAAGCTTATTTACGGAATAATTATTTTTCCAGTGGCGATTTTTACGACGTCGCTGAAAAGCATATATACGAGGTGCGCGCTCCGGGAACAAAGGTATATATAATCGACCTTGCGCGATATGGGTTAATGGGGGTTCGCCATATATATATATATATATATAACGGACGGAACGTAACGTGATTAGTATTTTTACTGCTTATTTATTTGCACCTGTAAATAATTCGCATCTTTCATTAATATTTATTTTTCTCATTATTTTACAAAAAGCGATTTTTAAAAGTAAAAGTTGTTTCACTGCAAAGTCCAAATGTAACTCTCCATTTGCGCTTGTAAAGTTCCGTTTGGTTGATGAACACCTAGAAAAAAACCGTATAAGACGTTCGATTTGGAGTCGCGAGCCTCGTGATTAAGGTCGCACAAAACGGCGATTACTGCGCCCTGTCGACTTTAACGAGCTCTCGCAAGAGTTTCGCGCGCAGTATAACGGAACCAGCGTTTTAGTTGGACTACATATATATGTACAAGCAGAGCATAGCGCTGAAAGTGACGTCGGCTGAATTAAACATTCCGCCTTACGCGTTTGTTTCGTGTTCCAACTTTCTCACTTCTTGTAAAAGCTCGCTATGGGCTCGAAAATGCCGGATCGTTAACCTCGAAATACTTGTGCTTTTTGTTAATGACGAACTATTAGTTATTAAAGCGGACACGCCGACTATGCGGTGCTTCCATTTAACGCCAACAACGTCACGGCCGATTTGCTCGTTTAATTTACTCGCATACGCAGCGCAAGCTTTCCCCCTATACCTTCCTCGTTTTCTTCTGGCCCCGTTTAATTAGACGTTTCAGCTTTTTCATTCCCCGAGTGCGCGCATAGCTTCCTTGCGTAACGCTTTCCACCTGGATATACGCGTTGCTGCTGCTGCTGCTGCCTGTGGTAAATAATAGAAAATGCGAATTTTTTATACGGCCTGAATTTAACGCGCTGCAACGAAGATACTCTGCGGATGTTGTAATTTTAGCTTGGGAATTTCGGGGAATTGAATAGGTAGGAGAGAACTAGTGAACCAATGACCTATTTCTTATGAAAATAACGGGTGCATATTGACGATATAAATTGCTTTTTTTTTTAATTTGTCAAGGAGAAACTCATTATAAATTAGGAAAAACATTCATTTATTATTCAAACCGTGTTATTCTAGGAAAACAATACTTTGTTTTTAGAAGTACTTATTATCAAGCTTATTTATAAAGTTTTCTTATTTTTAAAATAAATTTTTTTGACGACGATTTCTTATGTTGTTATTTTTATTTCCGGGAATAATTTATGTTTCATGATTTATTATTCGAATGACCGAGTTATTCTAGGAAAAGAATACTTCATTTTTATAAATATTTGTTGTATAGCTTATTTAACATTGTTTATTATGTTTGTTTTATTGTTGGAAATATCGGAACAGCTCGAAATGTAAACGAGTGCACCTATTAATATCTCGCACTATTTCTGTGCTATTCTTAACATAGAATGTTTGTTATTTATTCAACTTACCATTCAACCGCATACTGATTCTATCCCTCGTGTGCAGAATCAAAATTTGTACAACCAACGTCACGTGAAGCATCTTGAAATCGATTAAACGTATTATCGACTAATATTGAAAACACACCAGCACAAACACATATAGAAAGCATTTCCAGCAAACTGACAAAATTCCAAGAACCCCTCGTTCAATCTCGGAGAAATTACCGTAATGTTATTCGTCCCCGCAGCAGCGGGAGAGCACATAGGCAAAATGAAGGAAGTAAAGAAAAAGAAGGAGGGGATATGTTTGGTGGAGGCAAAGAAAACTGGAAAATCGCTTGCCTCGCACTTTTCACCTTTCTGCCGTGGCCTCCTCGGTCTCTCTCGTTCGGAGAATGCAAATAGCAAAGCGAACTTGACGGAAGTTCAATTCTCTGTATGTATGTATATATTTGTATGTATATATAAAACCGCAAGGAGCCCGAGGCTCTTTAAGGTTACAAACTCCCCCGTGGACTATCGGATTGATTTTAATATCAACTTTATTCGTGGGAAAAGTCGACACTAGTGCGCTTCTGCTGCTGCTGCTTCCCCTTTTATCTTCTTTGTCCCTCTTCGTTTTCATTTTGAAAATGGGATATAGCGGATAAAGGTCGAGAGTGAAAAGTTTTTCGCGACCACCTACGATATATAGTTTGCTTACGAGCCCCGAGTCATGAGAGTATACAAACACCGCGGGATCTTCGCAACGATAACGACCAAGGCTTTGCGCGATTAGTCGCCCAAGCTTTTCTTCCAAAGATTATGTGGTGTGTCGCTGCAGGAATTGGAAACAGCTGTTTTCTCCCCTCGAGTTTTGGATGCTGCTTACTGTATATAGTTTTGTACTTGTATATTACTGAGTACATTATGGTATTGTCTAAATGCGTTAATGATACCTAAACAAATTGACTTTTGGAGATAATATAAAATTATTATTTTATTTCATCATTAAAATATTTAAGCAGTTTCTCGGTGAAGAATAATAAAATCTTTAAATGGGCAGAAATAAACTTTTTATTCTATGCCACTTTTTATACCCTTACTTTAAACAGACACTAAATAAATTACTTTTAGTACTCTATTAAGTAAATTAATTAATTATAATCATTGATTTTCATCATCTAGCTATTTTTAATTATCAATTTTTCCGCTTAGTGCTGGTATATCTCTCGATTGAGCTACTTCAAATGTCCATAACCGAATGAAATAGATAAATTTAGAGTAATTGAGTTACGTTGCACTAACGGATGGAGCTCCGCGGTAGTACTTGATGCATTTTTCTTAAGCTATTTCTTGGATTAATAAGGTTAACTTTTTGATAGGTTAGACTTAAAATAAACTTGCGAATTGTCATCGGTACTACGTAAGAGGTGGTACGTATAGTATTTCGAAAGTTTTAATTTGTTCTCTGTAAGTTTGAAGTATTTAAATTATTGAACTGATTCTTTAAATAATAATAAGATTTTGATGGGGCTCTGAACGAAAATTAGATTAATTATTCCTCAAAAATCGATTTGTCTCGATTAATTAGACGATAATTCGCAATTCGAATTCCAGCACAAGTGCTCAAGAGCTTAAAATTTATAATTCAATTATCTTGTTCAACCTCGCCCATGGTGGATATGTGAACATGTTGAACATTCAAAAAAATATTTTACTTTCGACCTACCTGTAATAATCACTTTCTTTCCCTCAGAAAGTGGCTTATTATGGGATATAATAAAAAATTACAATTTTTAGACTTTTGATTACAAGTATTAAATTCGAAAAATTGGAGAAACGTAGTATCACCTTATAACGTGTCCACGATTCTCGAAATCTTCGATCCAAAGTGGATTGAATTTGAGTAGAAAAAATAGAAGTAGCAAACTTTTAATGTCAGAAATTCACGGGCAAGGGGGCAACAGAAACCGGGGACCGAAAAAGCACCCAGGGAGTCACTTGAATTGCAAAGCGGTTAGGCCCGCTCTCTTCCACCTCTCCCATCTTCTCTCTCTCTCTCTCTCTCTCTCTCTTTCGTAGAAACGAAAGTTTTGATTAGTTGGCGGAGATATTGACGCGAAGGGAGTGCTTTCGTAGGTGCGCGCACTTTCGAATAGTCAATTCCGTGAGTTGCTCGCATTAAGAGGAAGCTAACGCTTGCGCTCGCTCCTCTTTCTCTTCCTAGTTTTCTCGTTTTGCCTATGTTTTCTTTTCTCGCCGCCTCCTTCTTCGACTTAGTTTTGTTTACTCGCTGTGGCTGTCTGTCTTCCTGTATCACCCTTAGATTGTCTTTGTTTTCACTATCCACTTTTTAATTTTTCAGAGCTTATTGCAGTTTTCATAAGTCAAATACTACTTATATACCTACTTGTGGTAAAGTTAATTAGACAGTGATCTTAATAATAAACAAACTTTTTTTTATAATAATGTATTATTTGAACAGAAACTTCAGTCACGGAAAAGGGAATGTAAAAATAGAAATTGTAAAAATAATCTTATATTTGTAAAATATGTCAAATTGATTTTAATTTTATCCACCCGGCAGTTTTTGATATGCATGTCAATACTTTACAAGATTTCCAATAACTGGAACTTTGAGATTAATTTCTCAATTTTTCAACATTGTAAATAAACTCGATTAAAATGAATTTTGTAGAACCTAACCACAACTATAATCGGACAATTTTTAATATAGAAAATATCCTATCGTCTCTCTAAAACTTTTTAAAATTAAATAGGACTTATTGATTACAACAGGTATTGAAAGACTAAAGAATATTAAGAATATTAAAAATATTAAGATAAGTTAATTTATATTAAGAATATAATATCATGCATCATGGAGGACATTCTACTCTATTTTTTCTACGAGGTATAAATGTGAGAGTATCTGCTTTTTTATTCTTTGTACACAAAACCCATCATACAAGAGAATTCAAACAGTAAAGGAACTCTAAAATGATACTATTTTATTAAAAGTGTAAAATTTGTAAAAATGTAAAATCATGTCTTCAGTTTGATGTTAGCAGAAGAAAGGCTCATTACTCACATTGTGGAGAAAGAGTGAATCTTCTAAGATTTCCTTTATTAGTGTATATTAACAAATTCATTTTAATATTAATTTTAGCCATTATCGATTTGAACCACAAATTTGGAAGTATTTCAAAAATCGGCTATTTTATTGCAAGTGTGGTAGTTGAAAAAATACTGTCTTTATAAAGGCTGAAAAAATGAATTGTGAAAATTATAACCATCTAAAATATTGTCTGGCTGAGCAACTATTTCCTCTCATCTTTAGTTGTCTTTCATCGAGACTCGCATTTTATTTAGATTTCAAGGCATTCCTCTTCATTTTCACTTTTGTCTCGTTCTTCATTTAAGAGAATCTAGGTTATACTGTTTCGTTAAACTTAAGATTCATAAGGCTTAATAAATATCTCTAAAACTAATAATAAATAGTAATTTCGACTTAATAAATCTAAATGGTTATCGTAACGGTGCAGTTGTTAACTGTACTTTAGCATTTCATTCAACTAAATAAATCGGCGTAAATTACAGCAGGAAAATGCGAACAAAAGGAGAATACACAGTATAACTAAAGTAAAATACTTGTATATGACAAAAAATTCAATATCGACTGAGTCGTATCCTCATCTCTCCGTCTCCTAACACCTAGCCTGCAGCTCACCTCCATTTTCGTCAGGCCTCCCTCGCTCTCTTTTCACTACCCACTACCCCTCTCTCTCTCTCTCTCTCTCTCTCTCTCTCTCTCACTCTCCGCTCACAGAGTCGGCAATAGCACGCGTGCAGTGTCTGCAATTAGGGCAGCAGTTCTCCTCTCCCTCCCTCCCCCCCCCTTGCCAGTACTGCAGTGTGTTTCTGCTTCCGTTTCCGGTTCGCGCGCGCGCTCGGAATCACATGTAAAATAACAATTATTGCCGCGCCCCAGCGATAAAGTCGCGGTTTCCACGATTACAGTCGCAAGCTGTTGCTCGTATACGCTGCACCCGTTCCCCCAGCCCCCCGCCCGCCTCTCGTGCGCGGATACAATTATGTACAAACGATTTTCCTTACTGGGCGAATGTGATATGATAACTGCAATGGCCCTTGAGCTCTCACACTCTTTAATAGCGTCACCCAATATATATAGGAGGATTTTATTCGTTTGTTGGCGATTTTATAGTAGTTGTTGTTCAACTCCGTCGAAGTTCACCGGTTGCCATTATGATGATATGCACAGTTATGTGCTTTCTGTGCTCACTATAGATTTTTATTAAGATCCGTCTTCCATGAGTATGTGATAAACGCATTTTAAATCAAAGAAGAGACAAATAAGATTTTCAAGACTCCTTTCAGGCTATATAAGTAGTAGGTTTTTAAAAGAGTAATTTAGTTCTAATGGTAATGTATAATCGAGATTTACTAATTTTAAAGTCTCTTTAACTTTTGTGATTCACTTTTGAAGACTTTAGACAAATCTAAAAAGTACTGTTATTTTAAGACAATTATTATTGTTTATTATATACATACTTTGTTTAAAAATACAAGAGCATCTTTAATGCCTTTTTTTTAAAAGACAAATTGAAATTCTGATATGATATTTCAATTGTTGACAAAATTTGATAGTGTTTCACGTATAATTTTTTTCTAGAATTTTGACAATATTAGAAATGAGAGAAATCGGTTTGTAATTTGTTGCTTGATTCTGTGTCGTGCTGTAGATAAACAAGCAAAAATAGTAATCTTAGCATCGCATATAAAGTAAAATAAAGTTCGTAAGTAAAATTAATCAAAACTCAGTTAGATCTACGAATCGCTATATAGTAATCTTTGCACTGTATGCAATTTAAATGTTTTCTGATTGGTCGAGAATGCTTTCATTTATTTAGTACCTGTTTTTGTCAATTCACAGTGCTAATAATGAACCATAGCTAACCTAATCTCTGGGCGCAAAGTGTCCACCTGATCTAATATTAAAAAATATTGAAATGGCATCTCAACTTCAAAAAAAATGAATAATCAAAAGAAATAAATGCTAAAATTGTTATTACGATAATCGAGACTTAAGTTATTTTTTAGATAAAAACTGAAAAGATACTTCGTACTTGTTATATACTCTTATATTCTGAGAAATAGTACACATTTGATACTACACTGATAGAATGATTCATTTGAGCCAAATGCACCATGCATTTGGGAAAAAAAATTCTCGTGTTGACTCAAATGCATATTTCTTAACCGTTAAGGAATATTAAGAAATATTACTTATGTCGACTGTAATCTATTATAAACTGCCAAAGATTTTTCTATCGGTCTTACAGTTAAGGAATATTCATTAACAGTTAATGCACGATCACAAGCGTTGCGTGTCTGTACATCAAAGAAACCATTCCTTAACTATTAATGAATCACTTTTTCCATACCGAATCAGTTATTAAACTTAATAATTATTTATATTATATATACCAATAATTAAATTCCTTAATTAATTTTGGCGTCTAAAAGGGTATATTATACGAGATTGGATACCTATAGGTATGCATAAGACGGATATAGGTAGAAGCGTATATACGTAAGACGGTATCTGCTGCGCTGCCGTGCGGCGTGTTGTGTATGTTTGGTTAGGAGGACGAAAACGCGCGAGGGTGCTTCGTATCGTTATCATACACTGAGAAAAGTTTGGTATAACAGCTGCATAAAACAAGAGAGCGCTCCTATACTTTGTTTACTGCCGTCTACTGCCCCAAAGCGAGGTATCATCTTTCCCGCTAGCGCTCACGTATAAAGGTTAGGTCCGCGTACAGAGTATGCTCTTGTCCCACTATATGAGACGTCAGACGTCCCAAAACGAGGCAGCGGCAGCACCAAAACAAAAATACAGTAGTGCTCTCTTGTTTTGTGCGGCTAGTGTCCCAAACTTTTCTCAGTGAAGCTTTGTGCCGCTCGCTGTAATAATGGACGTGATCTTGGAAACTTGGGGACATAGTTGCAGCTAGTTTACTTATTAATAAACTAGCTGCAGCAATAAAACAAATGCTTGATTCCTTTGCCCTTAATGAACCATTTCTTAACAGTTAAGCAATGGCGACGCTGCAGTAGAACTGAGTCGTGTACGTATGGCAATTGAGCCATTCCTTAACAGTTAATTCACATGCATTTGACTCTATTGAAATGCATACTCATTAACAGTTAAGCCGGCGTATTTGAGCCAAATGAATCTTTCTATCAGTGTACAGAAAGCTTCGTCTATAATTCATTGTTTCTCTATAATTCAGTAGCAGTACTGTAGACCGCTATCGATAAAATAGTCAAAGTAGTGAAAATAATTCTATTTCGAATAAGATACCGTATGCGGAAAGTGACTGAAATATTGAATAGTCTAAATGCAATATCAGTAACCGAATATAGAAATGAAGTTAATCAGAAATCCTTGAGAGCTTGAAAGACGCGTCAGTGTTCAACTTCAGAGAAAGCAAAATTAAACTTCCATGAAATTCTTAGCTCAACGTGCCCAGCACTGAGCAAACTTCTTTCGCCACGCGAGGTAAGCTACGCTGGAAGTTTTACGTTTACATTTTCACTTACTCAGCTTTAAATTATTACACTCTTCAGACCTTAGAATATCAAAAACTTTATAACAACGTAAATCAAGTATGATATGGCCAGGTACTTTGTGCACTTGATTGCGAGTGAAGGAAGCATATCGTAAGGATTCACATCATACATCAGTGTATCCCATTTTTTGTAATGTCAATATCAATATCGTTTCCATTCATTGTGCGGAAATCACATATACTTTATAGATGAGACATTGATCTAGATCAATCAAACCAGGTCTCTTATATCCTCAGCACATACTTTTTGTTCAACGGTCTGGATGCCACTCATTCAAACAGTTTCACTATTTTTATTCTGAAATTCATCACTATTTTCCAGTTCTATGCTCACTGTTTTTAATGAATTCCACAAAAAAAAAAAATTATAAATTATAATATCGGTAAGATTGATTGTAATTCAGATAATAAAGATATTGACGTGAGTATTATTAGAATAGAAAATAAAATTGTTCTGCTTCTTCAGCACGTGAAAAATTAAAAACAGTACGAGAGTTTTAGAGTACTGAGGATAATATTATATGCGGATAATGTAAGTTTAATCCTTTTATGATTAAAGTATATAAGAACGTGTAAGAAGATAAATACCCTGGTCGATAAGATCAATGTTCCGTAATACGGATAAATAAGTTACTTTAAACGAGTATAAAACAATCATTCTTGTTTCTGAACATTTTATTGTAATTTAATATTTGTTTACAGAGCATTTGAATATTTCTACTATATATGATTATTGCATCTTTCCAACGTTAAGATAATAAGTTTAAGAAAATTAAAAATATTGGATTCTAGAGAAAATTAATTTTTTGCTTCATCATGCATTAAATGTAAATCTGCAATAAATAATTTTGAATTCATCTAGACTTTCTATAAGTTTAGGAAATTAAAAAAAATATATATATAAATTGAATTTTCAAATAATTAGAAAAAACGGCTTTTAAATAATTTACATGTGATAAGATGTAATAATATAAGCCCATTTAACATAACTTATTATATAAATAATCAGATTTAATGTATTATGAAAATGAAACAGAACGATATTTCGAATTTGAAAATTGTTATATGTGTGTTAATTAATCTTTATCAGTCGTCAATCCCACAATTTACATTTAAATTGCTTTACATGGCGAAGAAAAAAGACTGAATACATATGTATATACATAAACAGCAATATCAGCCCTGCGCAAACGCGCAAATCAAATAATCGAGCCCTAAGCCGACACACAGAGCCAGAAAGAGAGAGAGAGAGAGAGAGAGAGAGAGAAGGAGAGAGGGCATCATAATTCTAATCGCGACGCCTCGCAGCAAACAACAACAACGGGCCGCGCTCGGCCTATAAAGCAAGAGAGATCTCGAGATGAAATTCCGGATGGTGCTCGCAAATCGCTTTCTGCGACGAAACACAAGTGCTGTACGCCAGCCGTCAAAACAAACAGGAAGATACACTGGACTGAAGTTCAGAGAGCGAGACAGAGACAGAGAGTGTGTGAATGAGAAAGAGAGATAGTTGGAATATAGGCTGAAGAGGGTCGGAGAAATGAAGCGCTCGAGTAGCTGAGGCGCCACTTACCTGGAGACAAATTGCTGTTGCGCAACTATTTTAACTTCATTTAAATATTAAATTATGTAGCGTGTGCGGGTGCCCGCGGGGCAATGTGTTAACGCGCCCGACTTTACGGCCGTTAAGAAGAGAGAGAGAGAGAGAGAGAGAGAGAGAGAGAGAGAGAGAGAGACGCGTGACCCCGACAAGCTGGAAACATTAATTGCGCCCCTGCAACTGCTACTCTGCTATTGCAATACCGCCTCGACTAAGGCATTACTAATTCTCCTTTGCAAAGTCGGCTGGATAAATAATAATTTCGCGGCTTGTAGGTGCACTTTCTTTTGTACTAAATGAGCTATCTTATACTTATGGTGCTTTGGATTGTAAGCCTTTAACGGAATACAAGATGCATCGAGATTTACGATGATGACTATTTGTTATATTTGGTCATTCGTTTGCTCAATTGGCGAGGAGGGAAACCTATCAGAAGCATTAAATACATGTCATTATGTGCTACGCAGGTGAAGAATTAAGACGGAAATAAAATAAAAAATTATATTATTCATTTTATTGTTTAAACGCATAAATTTACGAATCAATCCAACAACAAACTCATTAACTCTTTCAACTCACTTTGAAATAACAACAACACCGGCTAACTAGGCACACTTACGCAACAGTCACCACCACTCAAAAGCTCAGCAGCAGCAGCAGAAGCAGCTGCTGCTGAAAAAAAGGGGTCGAGTCCAATGCCAAAAGGTAGGCTAAAAGTATCGGGACCTTAATCTCTCCGAACTGCATAGTCCTCGCGCGCCTCGCAGCCTCTTTAGCCGTCTGCAACAAAAAAAAAAAAAAAAAAAAAAAAAGAGGAGAAGGAAAGCCGAAAGACAGAGAAGAAACACAAGGTAATAGGGGAGTGGCGCAAAAGAAACTGCTCTCGTCCAATAAATACCTGCTCCCCTTTACCGTGACACCAAAAGCGTAGTAATGAGAGTGGAGAGTTGGTCGTGCCGGAGCGTGGAATCGCGAATTCGCGGCACGCCCCGCTAACTGGCTGTATTCAAATCACACCGAGCGCCTCCACAGTGGTGGGAGTGAAATAGTTTGCGCTTCGTTTCTTCTTCTTCTTCTTCTTCTTGGGGTACTTTTAGATTCAGGAGGTAACTGGAATGGGCCGAGCAACAGCCGTACCTTTTCGGCAAATCTAATAACCGCGAAAAAGAGAGGAGGAGGTGGAGGACTGCTCGTTCGCCGATCGCTCGAATTGTCTCGTAGCTCTTGTTTTTCCCTCTTCGTCGTTCAAAGGGAGGAGGGAGGGGGAGAGGAAAGCAGTCCAATGGTCTTGTTTTCCGGCTGGCACGTTTCCTTGATTATCGTTAAGCAGTCGCGAAGCCGTGACTTTGCACCATTCGGAATTGCTAATTCTCCCGAGCACAAATCGCGTTACGCTGCGCGAGGAAAGTGGAGGATATATTCTATGTAGAACTTCTTGAGCATCGATTCTTGCACCAATTTGTTGTGCTACTTTGTGGAATATTTTTTAGGGTACTTTGTAGATATATGCTCAATAAGGGAACTAAGGATACGGCGAATTTTAATTGTATTACTAAATAAATGTGAGAATTTCATATATACGATCAATTTCAAGTAATTAAATTATCGGTTAATTTAGTTACGTTTTAACTATCAAATATAATGTTCTACATATTTGGAATTTTACTAACTGTATTACACATGTATTACTTGCATTTGAAATAATAACTTTTGAATAATATCGACGCTGGCTAAATAATGTTTTATTGAAAAATTACGATGGTGATAAAAAAAATTTTCATATATTTATATATAAATTACCGTTTTAACTTAATTGTTTTAAGCGACAAATAAATCATAAAGGAACATTAATTTTATTGGGTAATACATACTTATTAATAGTCCCATTGATTTACTCATAATTTTTACTAATTTCAGCAGTTCCATTCATAAATACTATAGACTTCTTCTTAAAAACGATTATCTATACTTTCAATAATAATATGTCACGGACTGGTAATATTCCTTATCATAATAATCAACTCGTTAGTTGATAAAAATGATACTCAATAACTCTTCTAATCATGCATATTTTTTAGTAATTCCGCCACGTGGTCTTGACTGGCCTCGAACATATAGTCAACTCCATCTCTAAGATAAGAAGGAACTTTCCAATCTTTGCCGATAACAAGATACGAGCGATAAAAACACAAAAAGTCGCGAAATGTAATGCGATATTGGATTCATGAAGAGAGAGAGAGAGAGGGAGAGAGAGAGAGAGAGAGAGAGAGAGAGAGAGAAGAGGAAGAAGCGAACGTGAGTACGGGCTAAATTGCATTCCTCTCGCTTGATTCTCCATTTCTTTTCTCTCCGCACGCCGATCTCTAATTCGCTCAGCTCCGGTTCGCTTCTCTCTCTGTCGCGCTTTTTTCCCCTCTTTTCCGTCGTCTTTCACCCTCGCACCTTCCTCCACCAAGATCGAAGGGGAAGGGGGCGAAAGAGCAAGAGAAAGAGAGCGAGAGAGAGGTGATCGTTCGCAGCGAAATAGCCGGACGTGCCGGACCCCAGGTTCACGTAGCCGGTATCGACGCGCGCGCTCCGGCTCTTCCGTCCCATTTCCTTGATACTTGCTCACTCACTTGAGTTAACCCCAAAATAAGTTATCTTCTCTCCAGTTCGCCTTGCTTCCTGGCCTCGAGATCATGGAGAGCGGAGATGGAATCGTAAAATCGCATAAGATCGTAAACGTTGACGAAATTACTCACGAGATCGATTGTAAATAAAAGGGATCCCTATGGCAGATGTTATTGATTTCGTTCGGGGGTTTTCTTCTCTTATTTTGTATACATAACCCCGGGACCGACTTGGTTATACATTGAATTTTAGACTTGGCCTCTGCGTCTGGAATTATTACGTTAAATGTGAGAGGCTTCAGTTATTGCTTTTGTTTTCTCGTGGTATTACTGCTAAGTCGGTTACACGTCACCCAGAATCCACATTTTAATTGAGTATGTTGTTTTTTTCCCTTCCAACTTGACTTTTTATCTCAAGCATTAGAGTTATATTTGATCTCATCGTTTTGGCGCATTAATCAATGCTCGCCAAGGTTCGTAAAGATTATAATGAATTTTTTAAACCCGTAAATTTAACACTGTACCAGTGTATATCACACTGGAAGGCACTTTAGTTTTAGTAAGGGGTTTGCTATCGTGCTAAACATTTTACGCGGTAAGTTTCATTTCGTCAACGCATATAAACCTTTGGCGGTACAACTGTGCCATCAAGTTATGGCCACAATAACTGCTGTGAACTATGTGCACTCATTGAATGTTATGAACAGTGTAAATAATAGATCCACTGTGTGCTCTTTTAACGCGCATGCCACTATGAAAATTGAACGAGTGGCTCTGTACAATTAATTGTTTGAACGCACAATTTGCACTTTTGTAGCTACAACATTTAACAGTACTTGTAACCACTAGAATAATGTCGATATGGATTTCTGATTCTGTACATTTAGTTCTTGATTTTTGAATGGGATTATCTTCTTGTCCTGGAACACTGCCGATCAAATAAATGTTTTGTAAATAATGGATTAATTAACAAATTACAGGTCAAATTGCATTTGCATCTCTAAATATTCCGTATAAGTTCTGTAATTAACCTCGTCGAGCACATACCGCTTTGGTATTGACCCAGTACTGAATAAGCTTCTCTAAATCACAATAGACGATATCCAATATTCAGAGTGCATAATCCTTCTTACAAGTGTTATGTATGAGGGATTTATTTCATCCGTAGATGGTTATCCCACAAAATACTTACATTAGTATCGTGAAATAGAAATATTATAAATTAATAATTTATTTGTAGAGTAACATTATCAATAAATCTATGTAACTTATCGCTTACAGAAATTAATGAAGGTCTCCATGACAAAAACTGTAAAATTGTTTATGGACAGAAATACTTTTATATTTCCGAATTTTCACGAAATTGCAATCTCTTTTTTCACTTGAGAAATAGAACTAAATTTCAATGCACATTCAACACAAAAAATATAATCAATGACAGTAGCGGATATAAAATAAATACAGCGACCGCGAATTCACTGAATTGAATCACCATCTCTCAAAACTATAAAGTTCCAAAAGCGATTACGAGCAGAATATCTCAATAAAGAGACTGTAGCTCTCATCGCGCCTAAGTTTAGCTCGAACGGTCTATTTATTCTATTGGTGTATACAATTGTTATACGCCACCTTTCCCGTGGTGCACGTTTGCCGCAACTCCTGAGAGCTCCGCGCGACTTGAAAATCAGATAGCGGTAGATCTGATCACTCGGGTGATGAAAGTTAAAAGACTGTCGCCGTTGGGCAGGTATTCGTAAAAAATATAAGATATAAAAATTAAAAAAATGGAATCAATCATATGGGTGCTATTCATAAATAGAGATTCATTTTAATATTGCTTGTAAATCAAGATTAATTATGTAAGCGGGAAGTCAATATTGGTCAATAAATTGTAAGAAACTAATAGGGCCGCACTTATATTGGTTAAGGTAATTTAATCAATTTTTGTGAGTTCATTTTACATGTTACATTTACATATATTTGAATATCTTATACCAGTTTCTATGATACATACATCAAAACTTCATCTGCAAACTGTACATACGTTTTATTAGTATTTATTAATTTCTCGATGATTTCTGTTCTAATTAGAATAATTAAATTAAATCATAGAACCAAAATATTCTAATATGTAAATCCAGTAAATGAGATCAATGAGCTGAATTACATTAATCATGTTTATTACACTGGTTAATGTAATAATAACTAAAATCATGGGGAGTAATAGAGCTGTATTGAATATTAATACTATTCGTATTCAATATTCTTTATATTAAGAAAATTAATTTAACATTTACTAGTGTACTTTTAGGTAATGCGTTATCTTAATTTCGTACTTCATTTTAAATCTAGAAATTGTTTCTCCATAAGCATATGTATGAAACCAAATTTAGACATTTTATTCTTCATTTTGATAATATGAAAATTCAAGTTTTAAATGTAAGTAGGTATATATTCATTAGCGTTAAAAAAGGATATAGTAAAGTTAATGAAGTATATACGCCTCGGTTGGATTTCACTGTTCAGATGCCCAACTCAAATCACTTTTTATTATTTAATGAATTTATCTTATCATATTTGCATACAAAAGAAGACGGTTTTACATCGTAAACTTATCCACTAAAGAAAGATACGATCGCATTTAAAAACACACATCTAGACATTTAATGTCGGTGTATAAAATTATTTTATAGAATATAAATATTAAGAAAATTTAAGTAGTAAAAAATGGACGCAAGAAGTTGAAAGGTTAACTATATGAAAAATGGATACAAAAATTACGTTGATCTCGATGATAATGCTAAACTAAAAATAGTTGGTCAGACTAAAAACAAAAGATTTAGACTTATTCGTTAATAAATATGAAAGCTAAATATAATATACTTAAAAGGATTCAAATTTCTTTGTCAGTTGTGTAAGCGACTTACGCCTTGATCTAATAATCAGTGAATCACTTATTGATTTGCTCCCTAAAATAGCTATCTACAATAATTTTGAAACAAAATTGTTCATATGAATTTAATTATTAGAAAAGAAGGTTTATTAAAACTGTAACAAAATGAAAATCGTCTTTAATATAAGAGAAAAATATCAGTATACAGTATTATAATTACCGCTTAAGGCATGGCAACGTAAAAAAGGATTTTACTTACAATATTCCAAACAGGGTTTAAAATATAATTCAAAGTTTTTAGCGGATAGATGGAAAATTATGTTCAGTACTTACTCATTTTATAGACCACTTCAAAGCTAAGTAAGTCTGCTTTTGCATGCCTACATTTACCTACGTTACCACAATTTTATGCATTCGAATGTTACAATTATTGATTCAAGAAATGCAACTCTTACAAATCATTCAGTCTTAAGACAATCAATGGAAATATCAGTTTATTTAAAAGTTATAGAAAAAATCAACTTTTTAACAAAATATTAAAAAAACTATATATACACCTCAGTTTCCTTTAATTCAGTCAGCTGGTTTATTCTGAAAAATGATTTTTGGTCTGTAATCTATATATACATGTACCAATAGTTTACTAGGGTTCGCCGAGGTCAAAATTACCAAAATTCGTGGGTATCCTTGTCTAGAAAGCACTGCACTTTCTCAGAGCAGACTCTACTATTTTCTAAAGTTAAAGGGCATATTTAAACGGTGCTTAAACTGATATATCTACAAATATTACACATCCCCTATGAGTGATCCAAAGTTTTGTGTAATTTACATTTCTAGTAGTGTTAAATATTTACTTAAAACTTTGTGAAATAGAAGATTATGGACTAAGGAAGCGCAATGATATCGTTAGTTGCATAAATTGAAATACTTTTTGTTACCGTAATGAAAATATTACATTTTATCGGTCTGACAGTTAAAGTGGTGAAGGCAGGGCTATCACATTGCCATAAGTAAATTTCAATACCAGGAAAACTCAAACTACAAAACCGCTTCGACTGAGAAAGAGTTCGAATTTTATTCTTCCTTTCTCTTTTCGATTCCACGTTCCAAAGTTCTCGCTACGCTCAAAAGAACGACCTCCCATCGACTTTACAGAATCATTCAATTGAGTATCTCTCTGTAAGTATAAGAACGATACATGTATATTTAACGGAGGTCTTGCACTCGGGTCTGTATTTTATGGACGCTACAAGGATCCCATAATTATTAAGCGAATACTGTTGACCTTCTTTTGGTATATAAATACAACAAATAAGACAATATTCTATATTATTAAACCATTTCAGCCGCTGTGAAGGTATGTTCGCATTCATGATAATCACCTAGCTTTCTGTAAAAGATTCTTTAGCAGGAAAATTCTTATTAAGATTGTAAACAATTAAATGCAATTAACAAAGCAGAGGTTCTTATCAGTGACCTATGATGAGGCTTTACAGAAAGTAATAGTGACCGTGTACCCATAATAATTTGCAATTTTACACAATTTTCTGATTTTTTTTATTTTACGTAAAACCTGCTACAATGATACTAAACAAACTTTAACGGCTCATCTAACAATCACAGCATCAGTCTATCCAAGGAAAACACCAAATATCATTTTGCCTCGTCATAAAAATCTTTACCACGCAAATAAAAAGAAGGCGGTCGCGCGAGGTAAGCAGAGTCGCGTGTGTACACACTGGGCTGGCCCTCGTCGAACCACGCATATCGATGTACAAGGGAATGAATTCGTTTGGCAAACAAAACACCGATAGCAGAACGCGGCAGATGTCGCGGGCATATAACGTTCAGCATATATCCTCGCTCAGTCTCCAGCCTCATTTCACGGCCGAGCGGGTGCACACTCGCCTTTTATGAAACTTCCCTGTGTATACCCTGTTTCTTCCGCTTTCCTGTTTTTTGCCGCCCCCGCCGTCCCCGCCGCTACTGCTGCTACTGCTGGCCCTTCCATTTTACTCTCCGCTTCTTATTTCATCCTTTATTTCGCCTTTCTCCTCCACTGCCTTTTGTTTCTCTTAGCGCATATAGGGGATACTCGCCCTCCCCCCTTTCCTTTGTTTTTCAGTTACTGAATTCCCCTCTTTTTCCTTCTCTTTCTCTCTCTCTCTCTCTCTCTCTCTCTCTCTCTCTCTCTTCTGCTGCTTTGATGTGGCCTTATTGCCGAAGCCTTCAGGCGAATTAGCATAGAGGATAAGTCCAATTTCAGGGCTTCCTTGGCGCTGCGCCGCCCTCAACTCATAAAATTCAGCGGCGAGTGAAATTCGAATGCGCGCCAGTGCACGGCGATGTGTTGTCGCCGCTGTTGCATAGCTTCGGAGACGCCGTCGCTTGGGGGCGCCCCATTCGTGCGGATGCCTTTTGATTCTACGGATTCTACAGATCGTAAAGTTTTCTCATTTGAAAGTCCATTTGCTGCGCAATCATAAGATTCACCTGTGATTGACTGAACTTGAATTAGCGCATTATTATGTGGATTAAGTTGGCGTTTGTTTATAGCCATACTTAAAGTACTAAAAAAATTAATAAATAAATTAAATTAACACGTTGAGGAATAAATAATGCATTTTTAACATTTAGTACAAAATTCTTTTAGGGCAGCAATAAACAAGTTTTATTGAATCGGGTTAGTTTTTATTAAATAATAATGTTTAAGGGCAAGGCAAAGATATTGATTACTGTGTCGCCTAAGCAGACAGTATCTATTCAGATTTACAACATTGTTGTCTAATTCAGATTTAGAAGTTAAACATTTGTTTTTCTGAAAAATACAAAAAAGACACTGTAGCTTAAATACCTTACCCTACAGTACCTTACCCTACATATTTAAGAATAATCACTTTAAAATTAAGTGCACAATTGTTTGTAAATATTGGAGCAAAAAAATAACAGCAATACAAAAAACTGAAATAATATAAAAAAAAAAGAAGGAGAATGAAAATAGTACATTGAAAGGGGGAGAAACAAACTTCCGTATCGATACCAATAGAAACAAAATAATGTTAATGCCAAACGATGCGGCAAGCTCATAAAAACGCCTCGGGGCTGCATTTAAAATATCAAATTTGCGGTGACATTCGCACAGAAACTCAATACACGCACATTGTTGTACGCAGCAACGTTTATAGGAAAAATACCGGAGTGAGATTCGTCACGACCGATTCGCTGCGCGCTTACTCGCTTTGTCCGTCGGCAGTTTTCAAGAAACTTTTTATATTGGATGGTCACTCGACCGAAAGATTACACTGACGCGTTTCGAAGGGGAAGGGAAAAAAACGAGAGGCTGTTGCATTAAGCCGGATCGGAAAAATCTCTCGGTCATTCAATTTGGGGAACCTAAAGCTGTAGGTATGAGACTTTATCCTCCAGTTTTAGACGTGTTCGCGATTCCATATTTAATTTCCTTTGATTCTTTAACCTAATAATGTTGCGTAAATACCGTACGCTTTCTGCATTATTATTTTTATAATACGATTGATTTCATTGGAAAAGATACCAGTGGCTTATCCTTTTTTGCAGTGGACTTTACGCTACGAAAGTATTCAGAGCTTTTATATTTTATATTAATGAATGTAATATTTTATGAACATATGTGTAGTTCTACTAAATTTTATGAAAATTGGTTTTTATTACATAGGGAAATAAATTTGATAACTTTGCCATTAAGAAGCGCAGCTTTAGAGCTTAACAGTTTACTGAGTTAATGTAGCGAATTAGATTTAAAACTTTCTTCTCCTAATGTACGCAAGCAAAGTTGTAATCAAACATAATTTACTGTACAAAGCATACATATAAGCATAGATATTATAGTTTTGCTATACATGTAGATATCAAAAACTTTAGATATTAGTTTAAATACAAATATAAAGTAGTATACACATTACTGTTGCTATTAAATACCAAATCAATGAAAGTGGGTAGGACTTAAAGCTGGCGGTTAAGTTTATTTACAGCGAGATGTGCAAAAGTGTACTTTAAGTCAGATAATTTACGCGAACGCCGACGCGAAAAATGCATCGTTAAAACGCTTCCCGCTAAAAGCAAAAGAAATCGACCGAGCAGCCCATTCACTCAGCTAATTGCAATAATCCGCGCGCGTCTCTCCCAGGGAGGGAGGGAGAGATGGCGAGAGAGAGAGAGAAGGGGAGAGATGAAACTGCTAAAAAGGACAAACGCAAACAGAAAGCAGAGAGACCGGGGTAAAAGAGGGAAATAAGAGATAAAGGCAAATAATGAAAACGATTTAGGCTACCGATGTAGTTAACGTTGGCTACCCGGAAAAACGGCAACTGGCCACCTTCCGAGGTTATTGCTCGTCGTAAAGGATCGCCGTTAAAAAGCTGCATTGACAGAGCTTCGACAAGAGAGAGAGAGAGAGAGAGAGAGAGAGAGAGAGAGAGAGAGAGAGAGGGAGAGAGAGAGGCGTATGAGGGAAAGAAGGTTAACGAAGCGGTGCGCGAGCCTCGCACTTTTCCGAGGAAGTGCGACGAGCTTTCAATTTTCAACTATGTCCGCCACCACCCACACAAGCCGACTTTTTAACGTGAGCTTTCTCAGAAAGTGTGTTAAGAGCGAAAAGTAGCGGCATTCCTTTCTCTCCCTCTCGGTCATATTTTTTTGCGTCTACGCTTTACGAATATGTGCGGCGATTTTTATAGGGAAATATTTGTCGCGGGGGTTTTAAGGACAAGATAAAGGTTATTGCCGAAGAAGGCTTTCGCTTATAGCGTTTAGTGGTGGAAAAGTGCCACAGGAGATCATAAATGCAGTGCCGAGAAAGGATTACTAAAGCCTGAGTTTATGAGGATGGATAAAATTGCATTCCTATAATTAAGATTTTTCATGGTGAGAATTCGTTGAAAGGATAAAGATTGATCAGTTTTTAGTAATGCTACAACACTGAGGTTTATAATATAATAGTCTTATTCGAATTACAACAGCAAATACAAGGCGAATGAATGCTTTTCTTATCAGTTTTGAATTTCACCATAAAATAGAAATACTGAAAAATGAGCAGACGGCTAATTTGATTCTTTCAACAATAGGTATCAATTATTTTTTAACATTATTGTCAATACAGATACCATTTTTTATTATTTTTTTAAAGGACAATCGATTTATTCAAAAGAAATCAAGTATTTCTACCATCCCGCATAGAAATTATTTCCTTGGAAAACTATGCCAAAAACATTCATAGCAAAAGCATTGCTAAGAGTATGGGTAAAAAATAGTTAAATCGCAGTTAATAATCATGGAGCTATAATTTTCTTGGGATCAAAAATGGACGAATCACACAAAAAATTGTAGCGAAACTGTAGGATATTTATTTTGTTTCAGATGTTCAGGAAAATTTTTATATAATGGGAAAATTCATAAAAAATTCTTGAAGAATACTTGACCTTTACCGCGATACATAAAAATCCCAGGTTTGAAACTGAAATATTTGTTGCTGCCTAGCGCGCGGAGAGCTTCCGGTTGTGATTCCTCGTCTCATCATCAATCATTAATTATTAACTCTTACTAAGTATAATTTATTTTATTTCTATGTAGTGATAAACAAAACTATATATATTTTGCTAAATATACTTCAGATTTTACAAAACAAAAGCGATTATAGGGAAACATATCTAAGTACGTAATATTTTACACATATATGATTTTTATCACTTAAAGAACTCCTTTGGATTGATGTATTCATTTTCATAATGCAACAGAAGGAAATAAGTCTCATTCTTATAAACGCTACTAGCGCTTATAAGGACAAAAGGATCTGATGAAATAAAAAAGAATTCTGGACTATTCATAGACAGGATGGACTTGGCAGATGTCCTTAGATTCCAAAACAGGCCCTCAGAAATGGTAAGAAGATTTATGTTGTATTTGGTTGAAGGCGAAAATTTAATAAAAATGGTACCAGTTGGTAACAGAAATCGACTTGGTATACCAGAAAATATTAGTCAAGCAATATATTGTAGGTTATATATTATGGTAATACGAAATCCGTGTATACATCCAGACGAATACTTGATGTATTTGTCTCAAAATAGATAATATCTTCACCAAAATTTAAAGTATACATATTTATTCTACAGTTATATAAAGGAGAATCCTCATACCCTGTCTATAATAAAAATGTAAGGGGGATCTGCATTATAAAATTTGCACTATCTTTTAGTGTACAAAAAAATTTTCATACCCTTACATAACGAGGAATATTTTAAAAAGATCGAGTTCTTTGTCACCTATGCTTAAAACGTGGAAGTAGTAACAGGCAAATATAGAAAAACGTTGATTTTCATCAATTTTTCTCAAATACTTCTCATATATTCTTTTTAAACATAGAATATCTTGATTTTATTCATTTCCAATATATATTATTCAAGATTTTGTAACAAAGCATGCAGAGGAATACATGCAAATACTAAGCGGCCAATGCACAACCCTTCGAAATCCGAAAAATCTAGAACCGATCAAAAGTAAACCGAAATAATAAATGAGGTAAGTTTTTTAGAGAATTGATAGCTCAAATAGAAAAAGGAATCCTATAAATATATTTAAAAAACCCCAGAGACAACAGCTAATGTTGAACTTGTTGATCTAACAAAACAGATCCAACAATTGTCAAATTTACAACTAATGACATATCTGGGAAATCTCGGTCACACAGCCAATCTGTATGTTTAATTTTATTTTGAAAATAAGTATTCTATTATTTTTATCTGTACTTATTAAATATTGTTATCTGTACTTATAATAATAGAACGAATGACTTATTAAATGTAAGCGTACATTAATAGTTAAGGACTAGAGTTTAATAATAAACTTATTCGTTCTTAATACAAATACTTTTTGTTAATTGTAGAGTTAATAAATCGTGCATTTAATGCAAGACATCTTTTTGCTCAGAGAACTTATAATATATATACATGTACAAATATTGTACTTCAACAATAAAATCATATATCGGAGAGTGTTTTCATGATTTACAATCATTATTACTAGCATTCAAATTTTCATATACAACACCTTTTAGTACAAAAACAAAAGTTTAAATTAGCGAAACTACATTTCTTTCGAGCTTCGAAAGAAGTAGCTGGGAATATAATGCTACTCGAAGCGAACACCTAAAATTTCACAAAACACGCGAGCAAAGATTTCAAAGAAATACAGAGCGAATCAATAAGCCAGAGCAGAGCGTTCGATAGCGCAAAACTTATATATATCGAGCAGCAAGAAGTAGTGCGACGGTGGAACATTTTCCCACCGAGTTCACCCCATTAAACATTTTTCCTATCTCCGGGTAGGATCTAAGCGGCGCGCGAGCGAGCATCGGGCCGCTGCTGGACGAGTCGGTCTGCGCTCTCCGAGGGGGCGGACATATTCCAGAAATGCCGGGAGAGAAGGATGCCAGCAAAGATGTGAGAACGACGCGAGGAAGATTGGGGATGATGGAGTTGGCGCTGAATTAGAACCTGTTAAATAAAATTCAAGCCCCCGCGAAAGCGACTCCCCTTTCAACGCCCGCAGGTTTGTTGAAATTTCGAAAAATGACTGCTAAATGTCTACCTACGCGTTTATCGTGAATCGTGCAGGTCTTTTCAGTTAATTGCTTTTTTGTAAAGCTTGTGGTTTCTGCATTTACAAAGTACATAAAGGTAGAAAACTGGTTAATTTATTTGTAAAAAAACAATGTCGCCGGTTTATTGAAACAATTTGAGTGAAGAAAACGTACTAATTGCTATTTATACTAATAGACTTTATTAAATCATTTTTTGATATTGTACTATATTTGAACGCGTTTATTCTTAATGAGTTTTAGTTATTACATGCAACTGACAATATAAATTAATTAAAAACTAGTCCATCTCAGAAGACTTCTTCTAGAAACTAATAGTAATTTTAACAACGTTAGTATTAGCTTTTTACATAAATTGAATATTTTAAGAATTAATTTAACAACGGTAGATATTAGCGTATATTTTTAAGTTTATTGAATTAAATAATTTCTTCAACTTCAAAAAAAAAAAAAAATTCATGCAAAATCGATAACGTGGATTAGGGCATAAAAGTACCCTAGTCCAAATCATACTTAATGTACTTTGTAAGGTGGTAAATATAGTCCGAATTGTGCAAATAATTGTTGTATTTAGTATTAAAATGTTGTATGATAAGGAATAAATGTTCTATGGATTTTGACTTTTATTATTTATTATATTTAGTATTCTGTAATTTAACTCACATAACACTAAAAACATTGTCGTGATACGACCTAGGACAGTCTCATGAAGTAAGAAGTAAACATGGCCTGTTTTATTGAAACCTAACTGCGAAAATAAGGAATGGAAGGAGAAAGAATAGCCAAGGAAGAGCACAATTATTATTATTATTAATCTTTTAATTTTAAATTCTTTTTGACGATATTACTTATAGAAAGTATATTTGTTGCTAGAATTAAAATTATAAATTTAGAATAACATCTAGAGAAAATATTGAATAATTTGTAGAAAAAAAATTAGAGAGATATATCGTATTTTATAATTTTCAGGACAAAATAGCTAGTCAAGAAACTTTAATGGATCAGAAGCTACGCCCTTCACGGTATATTAGACATCGACGGTTGGGTGGAAAAAGGTACTACCACGGCGAGGACTTGAAAATGAGTACCTTTTTCCACCGAACCGTCGATATGAAAAAAAAAGCTTAGCCTCCTTACTTAATGACAAGTTGAAAAAACCTGTTTGAAAATAAGTCTTGCGGTATTCGTCTGTTTCTACTTACGCGCACCGAGCACATCTATCCGGCCTTTTTTTAAAACATTCCAGCCCAGTACAAGAGAACTACGTTTTTTTAACGGATACATGAAAATTGCCCTTTCTCTTATCTTTTTCCCAAGTCCAAGTTGTGCATTCGCGCACTTAGTGTGGAAAAGTCCACTTTCCACACGGGAGTGAAAAAATTAACGGTTGCCGTAGAAGTGGAGGAATACGCATTTTGTGCTCGTAAAATAGGCACGAGAAAAAAGAACTATTTCCATGATTTTTAAAAGAATTTATTGTGCGTAACAAGTCAGGAAATAGTCTATTCCATGAGTGGGAAGTTTGCAACACCAGATGTAGGTAAACACAGGAGTCAAAGTCGAGTTTATTTGTGCTAGTTGTACAATGCACTAGTTTTAAATTACAGATTGTTTCACACATTAAAAAATGGGATAAGTTCTATAGTTTTAAGGGTTGTTATTCCGGCCCTCCAATCGCTCTTATAACCTAGGCTGTAAAAACCTAACCGAAAACCTAGCTCCGTACTGACGACTCGCAAAACTGTCGCAGCAGAGTCCGAAAACTCGGTCAGAAGTGCCCAAATTAAGCGCGTCATCCCACGATCGCATAAGAAAAATCGCTTAGTATATACGCGCGCACATGTCGGTCTGCGAGTATCTGAGTCATCGTGATGATGGCTCTTCGTTCTCGGAGTAGCAGCGCCCGAGAGCAAACACACACATAAGCTCGCTCGTTCTCAAGTCTGTCGGCTAATCTTGTCCCTCGTATAAGGGGTTCGCGACAATTGGATCAACCGTAGAGACAGTCGGACAAGAGGAAGAGTGAGAGAGTGAGAGAGAGAGAGAGAAAGGGAGAAAGGAGAGTGCACCTCCACTGCAGACCCTTTCCCGGCCGAATGAACGAGGGTGGGAGTAAGTTGGAAAAGAAAAGACGGCGAGGAGGGAACTGGAGAAAGCAGCTGACTGACTGTGTTGAGGGAGCGCAACAGGTGGCGACGCGGGGGTTGCTGCTGCTGCTGCTGCTGCTGCTATACGAGGGAGACCTTACGTTTCCATCTCTCGTATTCTCTCTTTCTCTCGGACCTCTGCGCTGAGTTAGAACTGGAGGGACTCTGTGTTTATTCTTCTTAGGCTGTGAAAATCCTAATTTGTAAAGAGGCTTTTGCATGGGGTGCTTCGTTGTTTGCGTTCCCGTTGCTGATCTCGCGCTGATAAACCCTTACAACTCGAGGGATGGTAATAATACGCGTACTTTGTTGACGAGTCGGTGTACGTACACTGGGGTGATCTTAACTTACCTGCACTGTTAATGCGTGCAAAATGCGTGAAATAGGGACATGTTCCGCTATTTTATTTTCTATAGAATATATGTTATATATGTATAATATTATTATAGTGACAATATATTATTTTAAATATTAAGCAACTATTGAAATAAATTACTTTACCACGTGTTTAAAGGTACAGTTCAGCTTTGAAAAAATTCAGTTCTACATAATCTAATATAATTGTAATAAGACAAAAGTCGAACCATATTTGCTCTACATGGAATAAATGTTGTAATATTTTTATTAATAAAATTTTTATTTTTATGGAATCCAATGATTCATGTACAGACTTTTTTATAATCCATTATTCGCGACCTAAATCAAATTCGTATAATTATACTAAAAACGTCATTTTTGATTCGGGGAATTTGATGTAAAACATTGATAGATGATAAATCTCTATAAAGTTTCTCTTATAATACATTAGCACTAGAATCAAAGGAGCAGTCACTCAAATGTCAAACAGGCAGCAAATAAAAGGACGACCGACAGAAATCCTTTAGTCGCAAAAATGCTGCCGCGTACCCCACTCAAGCATTCCCTGTGTGCAAGATCAAAACACAGGGAGGGATTTCGCGTATCGACAGGCTCAGACAGTCAACACGGTCAGGCTAATTGTCCCCGCATTATATACGTGATGTAGCTTTATGAAGATAATCAACACTTCCTACCACCTGATAATCCGTCTGATTCGACCGCTCTTCATCACGAGGTGACGCGCGTACGAGACTGACTCTGTGCGTGGCGTCGTCGTATCTCTCCGCCACCCTATACTCTCCCCCCAGATAATCGACGCCAACCTTCATTGTTATTTCCCTTTGGTGAACTGCCGGATTTCCGCTACCTGCTGCCTCTACTGCTTGCTCTCCTCTCTAATTAGTGATATTACTCTCACTGATTTATCACCGCGCGTGTCCCCCTCTGTTATTATTGTTCCCTCTTTGCCTGTTCTTCCACAGTCTTGCACAAAAGGCTTGGGATTTTTAGAGGAAAACCTCGCAGATGTGTTGATACCAGAGTAGACTGGCTTTTATTTTTATTATTTTTCAGCATCCGATCTGATCAAATATTCCACGCCCTTACTTTATCTCGTCGAAAATTTAAAATGAAAGTTATTCTAGAACTAAACATGTCATTGCGCTTATTATTTCATTGCATAAATGTATGCATGTCTTCAAAAACATAATTTATATATTCGTCGATTCACACAATTCTGTATCTTTCCACACTTAACCACTCCACTTCCGTAAAACTTCTCACGGTTCCTGAATGTCTGTCACCCAAAAATATGAGGCCAGAATCTGAGGTCGCTTGATTGCACCTCTTCGATTTATCTGAAGATGCCCCTCACCTGGCGCCTACGCGAGTCGATATACTATATACTATATAGGTGTTGTCGAAAGCAAGGAAAACTTTCAGGTCATACCATTATCGCGAGTCATCGATCATTACGGTTTCGTGGAGGTAGCATTTAATGGCCTCTCGATTCGGGCTTGACGCGAAAGCCACCACCAGTGCTACCATAAAGGCGGTCCCCAAGAAAAATTGCCAGCGCTTCCGACGCGGCTATCTTTTGCTGTTTGTTCGCTTCTTCATGCCCTCTATCCACTCCTCTTCGCTTATATATATATATATACTTTGCTTGTGCTATGCTTTTTTTTACTAAATGCACAGCTCTTTACGCGTGGCGTTGGCAATATTCAAATATTTATAAGTATATAAGTATAGGAGCGGTTGTACATTTGTTGTGGGATTTTTTATTTGGCATTTTCATGCAAATATTTGGCATTAAATTTTACGGTGGATACTTTAGATTTTTTGCATTTATGTATAGGGAAAGTTTTCACTGGGTATAATCGTAAGCACATGCGAGCTTAAACGTGATGTAATATGTAAAACAGGCAACACTTCTATATGCTAAATTATTTCGTACACCTTTAATCTCGTAGTTTCGATGCATTAAATATTTCAATTAAAAATTATTGTCGCGTGACTGTGACCTCGGGATAATATCTCCATGCCCCATTAAAAGCTTAAATTTTTCGCTAAATTACCTTCCAGTATAATGCAAATAATAATAATCATCGGGCTATAGTTAATATATTATTCGCGATCAATACCACATAAATTATCTACGTTATAATTAATAAATAATCCTTCAATTATCGATCCATTGACCACGTAATGACACCGTCAAGATCAACATGTTTCGAAGGATATATGCGCAGAATAATCACCCCAAAAATATAAATTATAATAGAAACTATAATAGAAAAAACAGTTACTTCTCAATATCCACACCTTAATTTCATTTTCACCCACTGCTCCGTACGATGCAAACATTAAAACACGATGAGCATACCCTCATATCTAAACAGTCTATTCAGTCGAACAACTCGAAGCAGCACTTATGTACATCCTCTAACTATCCTCTTTCTCTCTCTCCCCCTCTCTCTTCCTCTCTCTCGGTGGAAAATTGAATTTTCCAGCCAGTGGAAACTCAGGGCAACTTTCGCCGGGTCGGTATACGTACGAGCGGTGCATCTCCCTGCCGCAGCTGCCGGACCCCACCCGCTTTCCCCTCCGTCCCCCTTCGTCCTGCTCGCGGATTCTCCGTATAGTCTGGCGCGCGACGCGACGTCTTCATTCTCCGTGTGCCTTAATTCCCGTCTCGTTTAGCTCCACGGATTATGCCCGTTAGAGAAAGTGCCGCCGAGTCACGGTTCGACTATAAATACGTTGCGCGCCATCTGCTACTAACGTCCGGCTATAGCTCCCCTACAAGGAGGAGCTTTTCCTAGCACGAAAAGAGAGAGGGAAAGAAAGATGGCGGATGCTAAGTATGCAGTTATGGCAGCACAGCGGTTCTGCCTGCAACTTGCCTCTGCTCGTGGATGGATGAACTGACCCATTCTGCTCTTGCAAATGCTCGGTGTGGTTATAACGTTATAGGAATATGAACTCTTGTTCGGGTACTTTTTGTCGGTTACGATCTTATAGTCAAAAGAGTAAAAGACAATTTCTATTTAGCCTAACTAAACTGCACTTGGAAAAGCATTCTCAATTTTAAATTAATTAGAGGTAGTTGCCACTATTTTAAAATAATTAAAAGATATACGAGCTAACAAATAGTATTGTCCTGTGACTCTATGGTTTCATTTCTACTTTATGAATCTCTACTGCTTGTATTTTCTAATACCATTTGTCTCTATCATGGCAGAAAAATATTTTATTATCTTAAGCATGGTTATATTTTCATTAAAACTTTTATATTAAGATTTATGTATGTATCCAAGAAAATGTATTTTTTTTTTACAGTAGGTTTCATTTTGAATATGACTGTCACCTATTCACCCTCATACAATGATTCGAAGCAAGATCAGTTCTGGCCATTTTGAAATGAAAAACAGATTGGCAATGTAACGCAATCAACCAGGTTGTCCCTTCGAACTACTCGGCCATTCCGAATTATAGACTATTCAATTCCCCTTGTACTCCCCTTTAATGCCCCACACCTGTGTATGTGGAGGGAGGGGGGGGGGGCGAAGTCAAAAGTCCGCGAGCAGATCGGAGAGCAAGTGCGGGGCAGCAAGTGCGAGAGAGTGAGTGAACACTGAACAGCAGCAGCAGCAGTAGGACACGTAGACCGGCACTCGGTACTCTCGGCACTCGGCAGTCTCTCTTTTCGCTCGTTCCGCGTAGCTGTCGTCCAGCGAGTCGGTGTTCCATCGTTCCGCCACAGAAGGTGCCTACACGGGAGATTACAAGCGCGTTTACGCGCCCGGCCAGTGGCTGGGATTCCCCGGGAGTCATTGGCTCCGCTGTTACGGACTGCTGGCGCTGCCGTTGCCGCCGTGGCCGTCGCTGGTTGTTGAAAGCCGAGGGAGTGAGAGGAACTTTGGTCGGCGGTGGCAGGCACCGCTACACGTACAACCGGTATAGGTTAGGTCGCATCACGCGCGTAAGCACTGGTAAGCTGAAAATCTATAAACAAAAGCCCGAGTGAAGTTTACCTTGGCGTAGGGGAGTAGGGATACATTGTATGCCACGGGGATAGGAACATTGTGATGGAGGATCGACAGTGGATGAAGGCTTTCCGATTGATACTTGGAGATACGCTCTGGCGAACCATGCGGTCTTAATAATAAAACGACAAAATTAACCATCACTTCCGAATATCCACTTAATTGTTCTAAATATTATTTGCATCTGTAAATTGGCTGGTATTCGTCTAAATATAAAATACAGTCAACTATTGAAACGAATTTAATTTAACCTATAAACTGCATATAATATGTGGCATTCATACTATTCATCAATATTACAATTAATTTCGTTTTCGTTACAGCTGCTTTTAATTAAATAAGTGTTTATGTTATACAGTATTAGAATACGGATTTTACAGAATTTTTTATAGAGCATTTTCTGATTGATCATAACGTACTTTCTTAGTTAACTTTTTTAATTTTTGCAAAAATTTCTGTAGTTAAAGGAAATAAAGGCGTTTGAAATTTTCCCAGCGTCACGCTGTATGCTTTGAAGCTGTATTTAGTCTGATGGCATCAAAAGAACTTTGAAAAGCTATAATTTTTTTCTAATTTAACACTTTTTAAAAATACTAAAAATGTAGTCAAAACGAATTTTTGTTATAATGACGTTTCAAGAGTTTAACGCGGTAATATCAAAGAGGAAACTATGACTCGCTTTATTGGTGTTATGGTAAATATTAGAATAAAAATGGTTCAAATAGGATTTTTATATAAGGAATAAGATCTTTCTTGAAGGATGTTTAGGAAAATTGAGCTGTTGGTTCTTTCAACAAAGCATAAGAAACGATGCTGTAACATTTGTCGAGTAATAAAAGTAGTAAAAGTCATCAGCAATCATCTGAACTTTCTACAACAGCTATATAGCATTCGTTTATTTTCATTTACGTCCGCACATTTTATCACTGTTCCGGCATAATGCCCAGGGCTGTCTGCATCGAGCGGTAAAAATTCCCTAAAAATGCCTTATCATCAAGTCGATTGAAATTAAATCAATCACATCATCCGCACACTCGTACTCGCATACGCGTCCATTTCGTCCGCAGCTAACTGTAAAGCGGGGGTTAGCTTTGAAAAAGCCGACTGCGCTCGCATGCCAACCGATACACATACATATACATATATATTCGCAGAAAAATCTATCCGCGGCTCGTACTCGCTCAGCTTAGCGTATCGTTAACAAAGACAACCCGCATATACATCGCGCATCGCCACAATAAACAAAGCGAAAACAAATTAACATCGCGCGCGCGTGGAAATTTTTGCGCGCACACAGTGGCAAAAAGTATTTCTCAATTCATTACGCGGCGCATCGCCCGCGAGTCCAGCAGCAGCGGCATCAGTCCATGCTGACTGCAACAGATTTTTTTTCGTTCCGCCCGCTGATCTGGCCTGCGCACTCCAGCTGCCCCGCTAGTGCCGCCGGTGCGTTTAAGCTTTCGCGCGCGTTAACTCGCACTGTCACTGCTTTGTAATCGGAAATTGATATTGCTGCGCGCGGCGCGTAGGTAAAATAATAGAGGGTATAGGGAGCGCCAACATCGAAACACGCCTATATGTCTCCCGAAAGATAAAACCGCGGACTATCAGCGGGAGAGAGAGAGAGAGAGAGAGAGAGAGAGAAATTGGGGGAAAAAATATGAATATACATTTGTCGATATAGAGTCAACGAGCAGCAAAAAATGCACGCGAGGCAGCAACAAAAGCAGAAAGGAGAGACTGTACTGCTCTCCTGTATAGCTGCTGCAGTCGCACGCACGGATTTGTAACAAGCGTCGGTTATTATGCGCATTTGGCTCCTGACGGCATCGCCGGGTTAAAAAGGCAACCGAATATTCCCGAGCTTTCTGCGCTGCGTCCTTTCACACTCGACACCCTTGAGGGAGCGACCGAGCGACCGAACAAGAGAGAGAGAGAGAGAGAGAAACAGAATTATTATGCTTTTTTTATACTCTTTCTCTCTCTCGCTCTCTCTTTCTCTCTTCTCCTATACTCCTTTCGCAAAGCAGCGCCTATCGAATTTAACATGCCCCGAGAGCCTTGGAAATGGAATGCGTACAGGAAAAATAAGCGACCGAGTCGCACAGAGAAAGAGAGTATGGTAAAAACCTGAGACATTTTGCCCCGAGGTATTGTTTAGGAAAGGATGGGTGTGGGAGGCTAGAGGAAAGAAGGGGGAGAACCGTGTTAATTAAACAACAAAACTCGGTGTGTAGGTACTGAGTTAATTAAAGAGCTACCCTTATGTCTCTCCTGCGCTTTGCCGCTTGCGCGCGCACACTTCGGCGCAAATGTTTTTTTCTTTCTTTCTCGCTTAACGCACTGTGCCAGCTTTTCCTCACTCTCTCTCTCTCTCTATTTTTTTTTTTGCACTAGCTTCGTTTCCTTCTCTTTCGTCGTCTTTCCTTAACACAGGCCTGACGAAAATTAGCTCTGTACCGTTATGAATGTAAGTGTGCGCGTGTGTGGGAGATATTACGCGTGGCCACGCTGCTGTAATGCACTCGACACCGTGCAGTTCTCTCTCTCTCTCTCTCTCTCTCTCTCTCTCTCTCTCTCTCTCTCTCTCTTTCTCCGTCTATTTTTCCTTTCATTTTCTGCTCTCTCCGCGTTCGTATGTTTTTGTTTGGTCTTGTCGGTCGCTGTTTCGCTTCTCTCCCCCCTCTCTCTTTCTGTCTTTATTTCTCTCTCTCTCTCTCTCTCTCGCTCTCTCTCTCTGTTTCTGGTTGGCCTTCTGACTCGTTGAGCTTTTGAGCTTTCCGCGGCAAATTGGGCATTTGAAGCCCTTAAATGTTTTTGGGGCTTGGGGGGAGGGGGCACACCGAGGCTCGCTTTGCAAAACGCTTAAGCCTCCGCGCTCTCGTTGCTCTTTGCCTTGATGATTATTTTCATTGCTGCCCCTTCAGACGGACTGCATTTTTTTAATTTATGAAGCTTACGTACCTCTAACTTTGTAAATCACTGAAAATTTCAGTGGTTTTGGCTGTGAACGCTTTTTTTGCCGTAGAATCAGTGAAAATTTCACTAATCATTTAATTAACCTCCGGCTGACAAAAGCAGAGGATAATTTGCTGATTCGTTCAGTTACCCATTTTATTTCGCTATTGAATAATTGTAAGAATTTCTTCAAACTCCTGCAAACAAAGACGTGTTGCACCGTGTCTGAAATATATAAGCTGCCTTAATTTTATATATGTAATATCGATAGATACCATATCGCTAGATATGGAATCTATCGATATTACAAGATAAATTATTCGATTTTAAAAATTTGATAAAAATTTAAATGTATTTTTAAAGGTACGTATTTTTATACTCACAATAAATATTATGAGAAAGTTTAAGTACGCGTTAAAAATCTAAAGCAATATTTTTAAATGACAAATATGTAACGATTTTTCCAAATGTGTATTATTAAGAGAATTTTTAACGAAAGTGAAGTCGTAATGGACAAAATTGGTATAGAATTTATTAATATTTCATATTAGTTCGTTATGAGAAGTAAAGACTTTGGTTGCCGTTTCGAAACATTTAGTTGCCAGAGCCTTAGTCGTTAGCTCGCCAAAGTCAAATAGTCATTATTTCATATTATTCACATATTATTAGTATAAACCTCTCCAACTATTGACTTATTGATTGTTACAGCCAAACCCTTGGGAGAAAGATATTTGCCCATATAATTTGTCTGTAACGTCCGAAGATTTGAATGTACAAACCAAAGAGTTTTTTCGGTGTCGGCAAACAAAATGTTCACTATTTATCGCAGTGAATATTCACTAATTCACAGTAAAGCAATTTTAACTAATCCCAGTATTGTATATTCACTACGTATTAGTGGACTTTCACTGATTTAAATTTAGAATGTACAAATGATTTTCTCGCGGCCTCATGTCTCTCTATCTCCTATACGGTTGTCGGAAATTGAATGTATACATAAGCGTAAATATACATGCCTTTGTAATGAAATATATATGCTGCTAGTATACGTGGTGCGTAATACCTTTGTGTGCTAGCTAATCACGTTCGTTCCATTAGTTAATTAAAGGTAAAGCTTAGCTTCGGGGTGTGTTTGACTATGTATAGAGTAATGCGTAAATTTCCCTTTACCTTTTTAACGTCGTTAATTTCTGCTACACATGCGCCTATACTTAATTAGACCGAACCGTTAAGATTAGGGGTAATCTTATTCTAGTTGGTGTACATTCATTTAAGTTTCTATTTTCACAATATGTTATATATATTTTCGAGATTTTCTACTAATTTTGCAACTCCTGTTATTACATTCATAAAAATACGAGGGGTATTCAAAACGTAAGTTTCCCTGTGTTGGAAAAAAAATAAAACATTAGTTTTAGGCTATAAAAATAATTTGACTTTATTCTTTTACTCTTAAACTATTTTTCTACGTAGTCGCCTTGGACTTCAATACATTTTTGTATCTGTTTGTAAGCTTAAACAAACCTTCCTTAAAAAATGGCGTGCTCTGTTTTTGGATCCACGATTTAACGACTTTTTCGATTTCGTCATTTGAAGCGAAGTGCTGGCCACCCAAACTTTCTTTTAACTTTGAGAAAAGGAAATAGTCACTTGATACGAGGTCTGGAGAGTAAGGTGGGTGGTCGAAAATTTCCCATTTGAATTTCTGAAGTAAGGTTTGTGTTTTTTTGGCGTCCTGCACACTGCTCATCGTGCACTTCTGCGCGTCCCTCGAGAAAATCTGTGCGCCATCTTCGCACCATCTGCACACTCATACAGTCTGTACCATAAAT
>UELV01176476.1:4628-16329 GCA_900490015.1 Megastigmus stigmatizans | reverse complement strand
ATATATATATACGACCGAGTGAAATTTTAGCGACTTTGGAAGAGCTTGCACAAAAGCTTAGGGGCTAATTGCCGGGGACATGGAGTAGTGCAGCGCACCGCCAAGGGACATTATTCAGCTAGCGCGACAATTTTCAAATGCGCGCGACCTCTTGTGCGGCGATTTTTTTCACGCGGACGGAAGGTGTTTTATGATTTATTGAGAAAGTAGGCGAGCGAGGACGGGAATAAAAGTTGTCGCGGGATGTATATACTTAGAATTTAAACTGTATATGGCTGTGGTGCACTGACCTTTGAGACTCGCATCGGGTAATTGGATGCATTCGTTGTACATTGGTTACCCTGTCACTGCGACACCTGAAACTGCAATGAATTTATTACTTATTTATGAATTTATATACTTTGTATGTTAAATTGTAAAGTGATTACAGAATTCTTCTTCGCGTTTTTCATCAATGTTCTTTTTTTTTTTGTTTCAGCGTGCCAGAGAAAGAAAGGAGTTTTGTCATAGTGCACAGCAGCTGGAGAGTTAAAATCGACACGTGGATATAAAGGGTAGCGAATTAACTTCCGCTCCAAGTGGCCGCCGCGACTTTGGCGATTTCCATTGCGAGATCGTTCGAACAGCACCCCCGAATCAAAACATATAGATTTACGATTGGCGCACGCATGAGACGACCTATACACTCGTTTTCTTCTAGCCCACGAACTTTAGATTCTTTTTTCCTCTACAGCGGACGATACTTTGGGCTCGATCGACTGTATGAATTTATAGTTCTACTCCCTCTCTCTCTCTCTCTCTTTGCGCCTCCCACGAGTGTAATCTATTTAACGCTCGCTTGTAAGTATCGGATGGATAAAAGTACGTGGCGGATGTACTCGAACTTTTTAACACACAATTACACCACATTACTTACATAAGTATAGTATCGAGCTTTATTTATGCGGTTAACTTGAACAAGCTTCACGCAAAAATGGAGATGCTTCTGCAACCGCAGGCAATATCTAAATGCGTTATATACAAATTGGCAGTCGTACGTCAACAAACTGTATATACATATATGTATGCAGAGTGATAGGTTAAAATATAAAGCGCAAATCAATGATGTTAATTAGCAATTAATTACTCGGGCAAATTCATATCAATTAGCATACGGTCCGAGATGAAAAGCTACACATAGGATGCAGTAATTAATTTTCAAAATTCGAAAATGTTTCCTACGGCGAAATAATTAATTCGATACATTAAATTCTTCTATGTTTCATTTAGATATCCATAATAATTAGATATATTCTAATATTAACGCATCGATTTTCTGATTTGCCTGTTCAATAGTGTACATTGATGCAGTCCTTCCTCGAATATCACTAGACTATATATAAACTATCAAAAAAAAAAAAAAAAAAAAAATACAAATGCCAACATAAATCCAATTAATCAGCACAACAACAACAACAACGTCGTACACTGGCGTCATCACGAGGCCATTAGCAGCTGCCGCAACAGCCACCAATCCATCAAAAGATCGTACAAACAATCCACAGCGAACCTCGCGCAATGAACACTTAGTCGTGTGTTGTATATATATACCGCACATGTACGCATATAGGCCTGCACACTCAACGAGAGTCACGAACTCACCGCGGATCTATCGTATATGCATCGGAACACACGCGGAAAATACACACACGTATACACGTACAATACAGCCCGGCGATCGGAGATACACAATATTTCGTCAAGTCCGGTTCTCTCGTCGCTCCGTTCGCTCGCGCCGCGCATCGAACAATGCGTATATAAGTGTAACGCTCCGGACGGAACAATCGCCTCCACGTATATACATGTACACACGCGTCGTTGGTCTCGCGAAGCTCGCATATAAGGGGTGGAGACGATTATATCGCGGGATCAAATATATATCATATATAGAGGTTTGACGAGACAGAGAGAGAGAGAGAGAAAGAGTCTCAATTCGAATTCAATGCTATATGGATTCGTGCCGGAGCACGCGTCTAGAGGCTTTTTGCCCCGCGCGCGTGTCGGAGTTGCTGCTCGTGTGTGTGTGTGTGTGTGAAAGTTTGGCATTGTACGATCGCCTCTATCCGGCCGCTAGTCATTGTCTGTATCCGACTGTTGTGTGTTGGGTATATATAAGGTATATATAAAGAACTGACTCGCGCCTATACAGATTGATTTTCTTTCTTTGATTTATTAAGTGTCTAGTCAGTGTTAGATCGGGGCTGGACTATTGTATATAACGGTCTTGGAGTGTATAACGTTTTCTAATGGGAGATTTATCAATATTTCCGCCGAGTTGTTTCTACTACTTGGTTGGTTGAGTTTGTGTGTGTGTGTGTGTGTGTGTGTGTGTGTGTGTTTGTGTTTGGTTTAATTCAATTGGTTATCGTCTGCACAAATGTTTTATAAGCTTCCGGATGTGTTCTATATTACTTTATTGATCGTTATTATGTTTGCAAGTGATTGCATTCTTAGGATAATATACTACCCGATTCAATGCGTTATAACGGACGGAGTAGTTTTCCTATCAATGGTGAAAAATAAAACCTTTTGCAGGAAGTGAATTGTAATTTCAGCCCTTATTTTACGATAATATACGATGCTTTGGCTTTTGAGAAAGAGCGAAAAAAAGTCCAGCAGTTGAAATGCACGACGAAAACTGTACTTCAAAACTGATCGATCTTCCTCATTAACCTTTCGATCTTTTCTATACACACGGCGTCTAAACTGCACTATACAATCCAGAATAAGCGCGCATATCCGAATACAAACCGCAAGAGAAGCAGCAATAGCAGTAGCACTACAAGCGAAATCCCGCTTCTCTCTCTCTCTCTCTCTCTCTCTCTCTCTCGGTATACGCATTAGGTTCATACATACACATGCGCACACTTGTTACGCCATCAGCTGCGGAAAAGCGCACGAAAATTCCCGCGTAACGAGCACATCGCAATTTGCTTCGCATCTCCCTCCTATATATGTATACACACACACACACACACACACACACACATATATATATAGTCTCTCCTTGGGAGTCGCGCTTGGTACATTTGAATGCAGATGAAGTGAGCCACCACACGAAGACGACGACAGCTCTCGACTTATTTCCATGAAGGAATATGATGCCGCCGCCGTCGCCGCCGTCACCAAAATTCCATTTCGCGGATTAACATCGAATCCGAGCCACCACCACAGACACACACACACACACACGAGCGCGGAGCACGCGAATATAATAGACACGCGCGCGCGCGCGGGGTTGTAAAAGTTGGGTGGCTGCTGCACAGCTGTGGCGCGGCGAGAACTGTATTACACCCCCCGTTCTTGTGTGTGTGTACAAGCCCGACAGGATTACAATAATGCATTTTATGCAAAACTCGAGGTGTAGTAGTTTTGGGGCATCTCTCAGTCTCTGGCACGGTCAAGTTTGCGCGACGTTTATACCGCGTCCTGTGACTTTCGGACGGACGGTCTATATATATGTATATGTAGTCCTATATATATGCAGGTTGTTAACGCTGGACCATCATCGTCCGGTAGAATGCGTGCGCGCGGTGTTGTATTATATCGTTCGACTTCTTTTGTGCGGCGCAGTGTGTACCGTTGTTTTCACCCGATTCTCGGCCGCTGCAGCGGTAACGGCCGGAGAGCGAAAGCTCTATATTCCCTTGTATACCTATGTATAGGTTCGCACCGGCCTCGTAAAACCGCCTCTGCAAATATAAATCTTGGGCGCGATCTGTGCGCGCAGCTTCCTTTTCTTTTTTTATTCTTCTGCGGGAAAAGTGAAATGATGAGTCGGACCTCTTTGGTGTGTTTTTATGGCTCTCGAAAGTTGGCGATGTAGAGAAGCTGCTGAAATTGTTCGGAGCGCGAGGGCGGAAATTTTTGTTTCGCCAAGTGCAATGTCATTGTTTGTTATACTGGTGAAAACTGAGCTAACAGAGAAGTACAATTGTTCGGTTGAGAAAACTAAAATACACCGTGTTGTTATTGTATACCTTAGTTTTTTTTTAACTTTATAAGCTAATACGTATTTGCCTTAAAAATACCAAAGTCGATTGAATAAATGCATGAGTAATGCAATCAACTTTCTCTTGTAACGCACGTACCGGGATAAAGCGAATAGAGCAAATTGTCTTTTTATCATAACGCAAGCATTGTTGGCTTTCAATCCCTTAACTGATGCGTGCATTTTCTTCTCGAATAACGTTTGAATGATTTGATTTGCGATAGAACAAAAAAAGTATGTACAGACTGATTTGTATGCCTATCTATTTTTCGAAAAATCCCCATTTCTGTTTCGTAACAATGCTTTACAAGCTTAAATATGGTTTTCATCGGATGAATTATATTTCGTAATACTAAATACTGATATAATTGGTTCGTTATTGTTTTTTCTTTGAAGGGTGAGGACATCATTGAGTACTTCCATAAAGGATTATTATTGTCAAACGATCAATTAACATGTCTATTTGACAGGTGCATTTCCAATCACAGCTACAGAAAATTGTAATCGTCAACGATCCAAATTCGAAAAATCCCCACAAAAAGAAAAAACTCCCACACACCAAGCACAAGCCCAAAGGCCAAAAGATTCGCCAGGCCGATCGGTGCAACCTCTCCATACACATCCCCTCGCTCTCTCGATCCTTCAGAACACACACAGAGCCTGCATCAACTCGAGAGCAACGAAAAGGAAAAAATAGCCTCCAGCAACGTAACTAACTTCGCGCAGAGAGTATAAGAGAGAGAGAACATATCGTCCGCTCTTGGCACTCTGCTCTCTGCTCTCTCTCTCTCTCCCCCTCGCGGTCTTATATATGGATTTCCGGGTACGAGCTGCTGTTGCTGCTGCTGCACACCGAGCGGGGAGATATCGAGTCACGGCGCGAGGATCGTGTCCTTATAGGTTTAGCATAATTTGCCTTCGTTTTCTGCACGCCCTGTACCACTTCGTGCCTCGAGGCCATTGCCGTGTTGCCCCAGCGGCGGCGGCGGCGGCAGCTATATATACACACAGTCTCTCTCTCTCTCTCTCTCACTCTGGCGTATGTGTTTGCGCATTTCGCAGCCGAGGGTTGCGAATGCAATAAGGTTTACTTGGTAGAGAGAGGGAATAAATGCTTTTGCGCTATAGGGCTTTGAATCTCTATCTCTCTCTCTCTCTCTCTCTCTCACTTGCTGTATATCGAGGAGAGGTGAGAATTTCCGTAGGGGATGATAGCGGCACACCGAATGTTGTTATTGCTTGCCAGTGTATATATATGGATATGCTGCGATTACAGGCCTATCGAGGTTATTGACTTCTTTGGCGTGTATATATATAAGCCTTTAAGGTTCAGTATGGGTTATATTGAGATGTGGTTGCCGCGGGCACTTTTGGTTTTTCGGGCATGACTTCGTGGATGGGGAAATGCGAGAATGGGACGAGGATCGATAAATGGCGGTAGATATAAGACTGACGTAAGAGCCAGCTATTCAATGTCGATTTTGTATATGTATAAGAAACTTTATAAGGATGTCAGCTTCTCATATTGCATGAAAAGCTTGGCTTATATCCTTGTTTCAATATGTAATTCCGTGGCCGTTAAAAATTTTCGAATAGAATCCAATTATGATTTTATCCATACTTTAATAAATAACAACAGTTTTATGGATGAAAAATAAGAAAATTCGATCGAATGCGAGTTTGCTATAAGTTATTCAAAGAGGTATACAGTGGATATAATTGACTCCTCTATACCCTGTACTTTCGTGTCTTTTTAAAGAAAGCTTTAACTGCTTTTCCGCTACACTCATTACCCTTTTGTTTAAAAGCAATGTAATAGTACTGCAATGCGGCATTGCGGTGCTCATTCCAAGTTCCACTGTACAATTATTACATTTTAGAGCATTGTTCTACACCAGAATTACATTATAAAGCTACAACATACGTCTAGAAAAAATAAACAAATTTAGTCAAAGATATACCATTTCCATAAGGTGGAATTTTCTAAATCGTCTATAAAAATAACTTTCGCAATAACTCTGATTGAAATATCAAAAGAAAAGATAAGTATATTTTAGCTATATATGCAGTCTTGAAAATAACTCGTAACAAACGTATATACAGCACAGAGGAGGAACTCGCGTGCACGTATTATACACGCGCAAATCCAGTGCAGAGCAGTTCTCCCTTGGCGCGCGCAAATCCTTATAGGTTTTGCTTAATTAACTCCGAGATCCTCAGCAGAGCAAGAGAGAGAGAGAGAGAGAGAGAGAGAGAGAGAGAGTATACTTGCAGTACACGAAGAGAGGACCATCAGCCGCTCGTCTTTCACCGCTTGAGAAGCTGCTGTTGCTGCTGCTGCTTCTGCTGCTCTGCGCTCCAGCGAAGCTTCGCCGTGAATTTTCTTATCCGGATGTATGTGCGTACACGTGTGTGTCTGTGTGTGTGTGTGCGTATGTGTGAGTGCAGAAGGGTATAAGGTGAGACTCGCAGTGCACGCAAAGAGATCCCTACACGGGCTTTGTCGTGCGAGTTTCTCACGTTAATACTGTATCCCTGAGGTGACGGTCTCTACTACTCTTCTATAGTTTACAATGTTGCACGTCGCCAAAACGATAGACGCGGATTCTAATGTCTGTTGCGTGTGCTTTGCGCGAGGCACGATTTTTCTCTTTTATATATCAGACTTTCTGCGGTTCAAGATTCAATAATCACTTTCTTCGCGTAGACAAAGCATATCGTTATTCCTAATAAGATTATCATAATCGTAGTCCAAAATTAAATTAGGTCCGCTTCGATAGCCTTATTTCTCACCCTATAGCTGGTAATTCCTGAATAATCGCGCAAAGGATCACGAGAAGAGCAGGAATTAGCATTATCGGTACATTTAACAAGATCAGTGCCTTCAATTGCAGTAAACAATCGTGTTCCAATGAACTGATTATTCCACTCGAGAGTCATTAGTTATAGTGTTTCCACTTGCAGATATTTAGGCTGCAGCCGCGGTGGAGTTTTAATATTAATTTCTTTTCGATTCAGCGATTACTTGCCGGCTACTGGTAAAAAACGATGCGTATATACGGGTCTGAGAAGAAAACTATCAACATAATGCGGATAAGTTTGAAAGGAGAGCTCTTCAAACATCCTCTTACGCGCGGAACCTCTTCTAAGCTTCTATGCGAAAAAATCGCCTCCAATTCAGGGATAAGCCAATGAATACACAATGCATCTCCTCCAACTAAAAAGTTCGCAATAAAAAAAAAAAGTTATCTCGAATCCTTCGCTCTTATAATCTCGTTACCGTAGCTGCGCACACGTCATCCATTCTCGATACACGCGACCTATGCACTTCACAAAAGTATCACTAGCAATTAAAATAGAGAGAGAGAGAGAGAGAGAGAGAGAGAGAGAGAGAGAGAGAGAGAGAGAGAAAAGAAGCGATGGCACTCGTAAGTATCGGCGTACGTATATAACGAGACTCTCTCATCTCGGAGGCATACTGGCTTCTCTCTCCACACACACACATACACATATATATATAGATAATACAAAACAGCAGCAGCAGTATAGACTCTCGAGAACGTTGAGCACTCGAGAGTTTATTCGCTTCTTTTCTGTATATATATCGCGGTCTGGCGTTCCTTTTGTCGTGGCCCACATTTCATACTCAATACCTATTAAGCCGCGAGGGAATCATCGCCGCCTTGTAGGTACAGCGAAAGAGAGGGAAAAGAAAATTATTAATTCTCCAAGGTGATAGTAAGGACGATAGGTTGGGCGTTTGTCCGGGGTAATGTAGGTCGCTGGCAGCAAAAATTGGAACTCTACGCGCACTTTGGTAGGGATATATATCGGGAGACCTGTGGAATCTATCGGAAACCCCTTGCGTTATTTGTCACCTGATTTTTCTCACTGATGATTTCGATGGTGTAATGAGGAAGACAGGTCGGTACTTTTGATCGATTCCTGCGTCATTTTTGTGTTTTAAACTGAGGAAGTTTTCGTTATTGGTGCAAGTGGAGAGAAGATTCAGATTTTTTGGGGGTAGAAGATAGGAAATTATGAAAGATGAAGTGTCTTGAAGAAGATACGGCACAGAAAAGATCTTAATGTAGTTTATACATATTGAAGCCCTCACCAGGTATTACAATAAGTACGTTCCTATTTGTGTAAACTTATTCATAAACTCTAACCTATGATATCATTGAGAAAACATTGATCCGTTTTTACCATGAGTATAATATTTCGTTAAAGTATGATATGAGTTCTGAAAACTCTTTATACTTTTACGCATGCAGTAATAAAATAGAATCAAAAAAAAGTCTACAACAGTTTTTGCTTTAATTAAAAAACAGCCGGGAAATTCATGTTTGATGTGAGCGGGACAAAGGGAAAAAGAATTACAATTTATGAGTCGGCTGAAATTGAAATATTTCCCCAACAGCGAGATATACAAATATTTTATGAAATTTGATGCTAATTCAAATAGAATGAACATAAACTGTAGCAGCGATATGCCTATAGGTATAAGCTGCTTAATAAATGAAAAAAAAAAAATAGAATGAACGTTTTCTGAAAAAGTCAAAAGTAAAAATCATTGAGCATACGCATACTTTTTAATTAGAATTTTATTACACATTAATTGACGATAACCTGCTTTATCTGATCCTCTTTAATTATTCATCAGTATCATTGAATCACCCTAATTATCCTTAATAAGAAATGTAAAAAAATAATGTAAAAGTGTTGATATTAAAGCTTGAGTAATATCTAATATGCACAAATATTGTTGAGAAAGAACTTGATATACCTGTAGGCTTTGAAAAAAACTGTAGCTCTCGCAAAATACAATATGCTCACTAGGAATAATTTAATGCCAAAAGAAGCTTACCGCCTCTGCGACTCGTGTAGCTGTTTCAAGATTTCTCAAGCAATCGCTCAAAAGCTCTTAAATCGTAGGACAAAAACGTCGCTGCGCTGCCTCGGAAACGTCTAACGACGAGAAAACAAATAAGCAGGAATTGAAATATTTAGCGAGCTCTAAAACTGAGTATGGCACAAAAAATTAAACGCCAGTCTGATTCAATATTTACACGCGTCTCTAAGAAGAATACTTAAATCTTGCGATTGTATTCCAGAAGCTCTTCTCCAACATCAAAAACCTTTATTTTCCCAAGTGTCTCATGCGTCCGCGTATATTTAAAAGAGAAAGAGAAGCCCTCATCTCGGCCACGATCATTCACTGTTACCGGAGCAAATTCCTTACCCGCACAAATCAGCATTATCGACGTACGCGCGCGAACTGTCCATCGGCTGCAAACGCTTTACACATATCCACACACACGCGAGAGCCAAAAATCGAGAGCGTTTATCACTCGCGGCGCATTCTTTGACTCTCCGGCAGTCCGTGCCGACAAAAACGAGCGAGAGAGAGAGAGAGAGAGAGATCGACACGAATCGTTAACTTTTAATGATCGGCTGCACGCGAGAGGCCGAAAAGAGTGAAGATTTGCATTATTCCCTCTCTCGAGTTTCTCGCTGTCTGTGTCTCGCGCGTGAAATAAAAAGTCGAGAGGAGGGCATCGGTATACACTTGGCACAAGTCGAATGAGAGAGAAGCACCATTAAATTAAGCAATTTACGAACGAGGTATAAATAGGGGAAATTCCGAGTGGGATATCCTTTTTCCCGGTCATGCAATTATTGACTGCTGCCGAAACGGATGAACACTCGGTATATAAATCAGACTGGAGGAGATTCGGAAGTTGGTCATTTTGTAACGAGAGGGAAGGCTCACTTGTCGCAATGTCGCGTACCTACTGGAAAAGGTAAACTGTATTTAAATTAGTATGCGATTATTATGTATGAAATCGATATATTTTGTGCATTTGTTATAGGGCCTATTTTTGGGGATAATAAGGAAAAAACATTATTTCCTCGAAAATGTTCCTGGATCTCACATCTATTGATCTTCTTATACTTTTTTTTCTATAGGATCTTGCAGAGGAAGTATGATTCTTCTCAATGAACCCATACAAATCTTTTGTACTTTTTCTCATTTCGGCCGATTTTCAACATTGATGCAGATTCGTTCGATATCAATTCGACACAAGTTTAAAATTTCAAATTAACGTATACCAAATCGTTATTAACCAGAATCTGAGCCGCGAATTTTTCATGGTAACCCAACACCTCGGTGCACACGGAGACTCGCCCTCCGAGGCTTTTGCGGCTATACACGCACGCCCTGGCGGAGCTTAGGGCTGCACCGCACGTCTGCACACGCGCTATCCACGCTTCCTATGCACATCGTCGTGGCAGCACGAAAAACGGTCGTGCGTCTTTTACGGGGCTTCGCTTGCGGCCTACGCTCCGATGTTGTATACTCCCTCGTGCTTAACTCCTGTATATATATATATATATATGTGTATGCGGTAATGAAATAAGGCGAATAAGTATACAAGAAAATAATCGGCGAATGGTGTTGGGTTACGGATGCTGCCGCCGTTGGGCTTTGCTGCATTTTGTTTTTTGGCTTTTGTAGTCTTTGGGATGTGCAAAGTGTATATGAGAATTCCTGGACCATATACGTGATTATGTGGTTTGTATCATTGACACGAAACTAACATATTGTTGCTTTATTATTCAATATTGTTATATGATTTAGCGAGTAGAACTCAAATATGTTCAGAATGTTCGATTACTGCATAAATAATATTAATAAAAACATACATTATAATATTAAAAAAAAAATACTTTTTCCCAAATTCACGTTCTAAAACGCTATCTACACGGAGAAAAGTTTAGTAGCAAATTTTATGATTTTTATTATGAAAATTTACTTTTTTTTATAGTAGCGCTAGGACACACTATTCACTGTATAAAATTTACTTTTAAAAAAAGTAATTTTTGCAGGTCGTTTTATCGGTCGGTCTTTTTAATTTTTTACTTTCTTTTTTAGTAATTTATACTTACTGTCAGATTCGTTTTTTTACACTTAAATATGAAATTTTACTTTAACCTATACTGTTGTTTAAGGAATAAGTTATTAATTTTTATTTTTTTTTATTTTTATATACAAAATATATTTCTTTGAAACCTCTAAATAAAAGTTTCGAATATCTGTGTGACTTCTAATCCTTGGAAATCTCCGTGTGTCTTACATTGTTATTTACAATTTATATGAGTTCAAATTTATTTACCCTAACCTATCCTATAAATTAACTACAAATTCAATTGCTTTACAAATTCAATCGCTTAGATTAATCGCTTTACGCATTAAACGCTGCACGCATTACATTGTTTGGTGTCGCTGTTATCAAGAACCAAAATTTTTCTTATATACTAACCGACCACACGTTTTGACACTTGCGAGTTTTGAAAGCTCCGAAAAAGCTGAGCGCCACACTGTGTTGAAAGAGACAACTACTATACACCTTTATATTTTCGGTATACTAATGCTGAACGCTTACCTCCACTCTTCACTATATTATATGTATACTCCTCTCTCTTGTCTTCACTGCCGCGTTGTATAGGTTATATGTGATTAAAAAAAACTACAATCTTAATGCTTATATTCATAAGCGATTATTCATATAGTCGATATAAAATACAATTCAAATAGAAACTAAAGGTCTTTTTCAAAATTCTTTTAAAGTTAAATTAATTATTTTTTCAATAAAAGAAATAAAT
>UELV01176474.1:0-14869 GCA_900490015.1 Megastigmus stigmatizans | reverse complement strand
TTCTTTCATTAAGAGCAGCGTCACCGTAAGCACTTGAGAGCATTCGATGAGCCTCACCCGCAGTTTTCTTCAAATGAAAGCAGAAAATCAACACTTCCCGCAAATGACGAGAATTTGGCTCGAAAACTGACATCTTCGATCGAGAATACACTTTTGATGCAAACACAAATTCACTTATGTGCTGCTATCGTTATGTTGACAGATGTCCAAGCTTACTGTATGAAATTTTTGACCTGCCTATTTCAACCGGCAATTACCGCTGCAGCCATCTATCGAAAAACGGCGGAAGCAAAGTGGTACACCTAATATAATAATATTAAGTGAAAATCTTATAATAGTTATTAAGTAAGTTGTGATTAATAAAGTGTTTATATCTCTATTATTTATCTGTGTTATTCGTTACTTATTTAATACTTAGTCTAGAATACCACATTGGCGACGAGAATTTTCGAACCTCAAACCATACAAATACGGAGATTAAAAGTATCTTGTAAAGACGGCTGGGAGCCGAGGATAGAGTACGTAACGGTTGACATATCAACGTGCGTGTGACTCTGAAATCAGAAAGAGGGCTCCGAGCACTATATCTAAATAGGTAGAAGGCTGAGAGCCAGTTTAAACGTGAATTCATCCGGTGTAGATCGGGCAAGCATTTTCCGTGTCCCCAATAAGGACATAAATAATTCTGTAATAGCATAAAAAAAAAAAACAATTTGAGGTTACGTTACCATGAAGGAATTATTACCCAGTGTTTTTTTTTGTTTTTTTTTTCTTCGTGTTTTGGATAAGAATTTGCTTGTTAAACTTAACCTGTAAATTTATTTCAGATAAACATGACTGAAACCGGCATAAAGCCACTACTATGTGATGAGATTGACAAAGCATTGATTAGCACAGAATAAGAAAAATGGCTAAGATCTTTAAAGTTATACTTAACAGTAGAAGAAATAACAAACCCTACAAATAAACTAAATAAATTATTACATCTGGGAGGCATACAACTGCAAGAGGTTGCTTATAGTTTACCGGAAGCCATAGTCGATGCAACCGAACAAAATGACGTATTTAAGATTCCGAGAAGCTTTCCGAGTATTTTTCTCCTAAACAAAATTCTACTTTTGAGCGCCACAAATTCAGAAAAATTAAAAACGAAAAGGAAGCCACCAATATACAAATGAAAGACAAAATCATTGATAGCTGGGCCTCTCTAGAGTTGAAAAAGAAAGAGCGCAGTTTGGATGAGATAATTGAACTTTGTCAAATCCATGAACAAATAACTAATCAATCGAATTCTATGAATGTAAATACTACCGGCTCAGAGGTACAAGCAAGCACATCAACGGTTAATAAAATCACCGTTCAAAATAAAAGGAAGTTTAAGGAATGTTTACGTTGTGGTAGATCGGGCCATAGTAATAACATTCAGGCGTGTCCCGCGAAAGATGCAAAATGTCACACTTGTGGACTACAGGGTCATTACGCCGCGTGTTGTAAAACGTCACGCATAAAAAGAAAGCCTTTCACTCCAAGGGCACATGAGTCAAATCACAAACGTTTTAAATCAAAGATTAACTTCGTCGATGCAGAAGGTTCAGAAGATGAGGAGAACATTCGAAGTTTCGATTGCTTTAACATAAAGTGTAAGGTACCACAGGACACAGGGAATGTTTCCGACGATATGATTGAGTGCTCTGTTGGTGGTACGCGATTAGTATTCCTTGTAGACTCAGGATGTATAGTTAACATAATTAAAGGTTCAGACTGGGAAACTCTTCTTAAAAATAAAGCAGTCGTGTGGGATATGACTACGGAACCAACAGATATTCTTAGGTCATATGCATCAACGAAATTGAATTGAATTGAAACTCTCAATGAGATTTATAACCGCAATTAGCCTGTCGAATAAAAAGGAAATTATAACGCCATTTTACGTAATAGAAAATGGGGATGTCTCAATAATAGGAAATGATACAGCCAAACCACTAGAAATTTTGAAATTAGGTCTGAACGTCAACAGAGTGGAAGATATAATGCCATTTCCAAAGATAAAAAACGTCTTAGTGAAATTATCCATTGACCCCTATGTACAGCCAGTATAGCAACCTATGAGGAGGATTCCTATTGCAGTAGAGAAACAAGTCGAGGATAAATTGCATAAAGCTTTTAAGCGTGATATCATAGAAGTAGTCACTCAACCTAGTGCTTGGATGTCGCCAATTGTCATCGCTTTTAAATCATCAGGAGAAATCAAGATTTGTATAGACATGCGTAGAGCGAACCAAGCCATCTTGAGAAAATTATCCTATACCCACATTCGATTCTTACATGACAAAACTGAGAAAAGCAAAATACTTTTCTAGGTTAGATTTAGCAGAAGCTTATCATCAACTGGAACTCGATATTGATAGTCGTCCTATTACAACGTTCATCACCCATAAGGGATTATTCCGTTATAAGCGTTTGATGTTCGGTGTAAATTCAGCTGTAGAAATTTTTCAAAAAATTTTAGAAGCGATTTTAGCATCATGTAAGAATTGTCTTAATTTTCTAGACGATATTATAGTATTCGGTTCTACGGAAATAGAGCACGACGAATGTTTAAAGGAGGTTATGTCGGTATTGAATGCAAATAACGTGACTTTAAACAGAAAGAAATGTCTTTTTAAAGCACAAGAATTAAACTTTTTAGGACATAAATTGTCAGATCGAGGTATAAGTGTCGATCCAAAAAAAATAGATACAATTATGAACTTCCGCGCACCCGATACCAAAATATAGAACAAAATATTCCCAAAGCCTTAAAGGTCTCACGAATCGTATCAGAGAGCCAGAAAGATCAAGACATAATGGATGCGATTTACAAAATTAATAACAATTCGTGGACAACAACAGATAAAAATATTTATTTTCCCTTCAGATTGGAATTATCTTCTTTTGGTTCTATAATACTACGAGGGAATAAAATTGTCATACCACAAGCGTTAACAAAACAAATTTTAGAATTAGCGCACGAGGGACATCCAGGGGAGAGTGTGATGAAACGACGATTACGCGCTAAAGTTTGGTGGCCAATGATTGGCAGACAGGCTGAACAATTTGTTAAAAGTTGCAAGGATTGTGTTGTTTATGTATAAGGAGTTGGCTATCGTTGCGTCCCCATGCGGCCAGTTACAAGTTTAGGCACGCGAGCGCCACCAACAAGCAGTCTAATGCGAGCTATCGATAAGAGCGGCCGGGATATAAGAGCGCGCGTTGTCGGGCCCCACGCTCGATTACTCATATTCATAGTAACAAACAATAATTTGTATTCATTTTATACTTTCAATAATATAAACCTTTCTTCTCAAATTATATAGATAGAGTTTAATTTCTGTGTCACTTGTACCCTTTCCCTGTACACAACAAGGCCCTACATGAACTCTGGCATAAAACAATTTTCGAAGCAACAGATTGCTTGTTAGTTTCACAGCCGAATAAACCCCCACCCAAGAGCGGATAACGGACCCCAATTTGTCAGTAGTGAGTTTAAGGAATTTTGTGAATTTTGTGTTTCACAGGCCAATGGTGAAGTCGAAAATATGAATAAATCAATTTTAAAAAGACTACAGATTGCCCATAATAATGGATGCATTAACCGTAACGAAATACAAATTTTTTTTGTTAATGTACAATGTTACACCGAATGGAACCACTGGAAAGTCTCCTTCTGAACTTCTATTTGGCAGAAATATTAGAGATAAAATCTCGTCAATTAATGATCTCATACTAGGCAACGGAGATGAAGAAGCGAAGGATTCAAAAACAAAAAGGAAAAGAGAGAGAAGATAGAGCTAGAGGATCAAGATTTTGTGACATTGGTCCAGGAGATAAAGTCCTAGTGCAGAATATGATCATTCCAAATAAGTTATGTAGTCGTTTTGGAAAAGAAGAATATGAGGTAGTAGAGAGGAAAGGAAACGAAGTAACCCTATTGAAAGAGGGAAGAATTTCCAAAAGACAGGTGTCACATCTAAAAAAGAAAGTGAGATAGTAACTCAGACAATACTCCTACAGACTTAGAACAACTAGCAGCTCCTTCAACTTCCAAATCAGAATCTCCGATTGTCACCGATGCGACAGAGGACCAACCGCACCACGTAGGAGAAGCATCAAGTGACGAAAAAAGAGTTTGACCTCCGACTCCTTCAAAGCCGAAGACCAGCACCCTTAAGGATCATCGTACAATCACCGCTATGTCTTCACCAAAGGTTACTCCTCTTATATTGAAAAAAAAAGGAGGGATTGTGGAGACCTATGCACGGAAAAAAATTTCCAGTAGTTGTTGTGCTAAAACAAACACAACCATTATCTGAATCATTGGCACGGTAGCTCCCAGATTTTGGCACACTCACTATGCCAATTTCGAGCAAAACTGCGCGATTCGGTCGGTACAAACTATTTGAAAACTGTTGTACCGACTGAATCCCGCTGCTTTCGCTCGAAATTGGCATAGTGAGTATGCCAAAATCCGGGAGCTATCGTGCCAAAGATTCAGATAATGGTTGTGTTTGTTTTAGCACAACAACTACTGGAAATTTTTTTCCGTGTGGAACGGGAGTGAAGAGGAGGCTAGTGTTGCCAAGCAACGAGTTATTACATATACGAGATGTATAACACAGAAGTGTGATACAGACATATAATTTACTAAAACAAGAGTTTATTTAATATTAAGTGAAAATCTTATAATAGTTGTTAAGTAAGTTATGATTAATAAAGTGTTTATATCTCTATTATTTATCTGTGTTATTCGTTACTTATTTAATACTTAGTCTAGAGTACCTGCACACTTATCAGTTATCGTCTCCTCTCCCGTCGATACGCTCGCGACGCTCGGAGGCCCTTGCGGTGCTTGAAAACCGTCGTGGTTAGTGGCGCACGCACAGGTACGCAGCGCTATATAGAACTGTGACGTCGTGTTAGTTTTTAGACGGACCACAAACTTTAACTTCTGTTATCAATATCCGTATTACTAATCGAACTAAATATACCAGCATGTAAATGTATCCTAAGTTTTCTCAAAAATTGTAATTTAAAAATTTAAACAAACCTAAGCATTATTGTAATCAATGTAAATAAGAATGTATACATATTTCCATATTGTGTTTCTTTTGTACAGCGAATAAATCTTTTGATAGATTTAAAAAGCTTTAATTAAAAATAAAAAAAATCGCAAATTAGCAAATTTAGCAAATTAAAATAACAGTGAGTGCAATTAGTGCATTTAAAAAGATATGAAATGCAATTATGAACGTAATTTCGGTGGCCAGGTTTACATCGGTTCTATAATTATATATATCGGTACTATACGCTTCGAGTATAAACAATAATATAAGTAGCACTATATGCTCGAAGGTACTACGCGAGTCAAACGAATATGTCTCAATCACGTAATAGAATTTCGTAACAGAGTTACGTCACATAGTTAACTTGATTATTTCCAGTAGGGATTAAATAATTGAAATTTTATCACATTCACCATGGTATATAGAACTCTCCATCTGTACATATGTTTCCCGCGCAAATCTCAGAGATCATTATAATGCAACCACACGGCCATGAACACAACGCAAATAATGCGCGTCCACACGGCCCAACGCTTACCATACAGGATATTATAAAACAGATTTTTTAATTTATTTTCTTAAATACAAATTGTGATAGAACCAATCGTGGGTACTAGGTGCGCGTCAACAAATCTGTTGATTTATATAAATTTTAATACCAAACATTTATTCTTAGTATGAACTGCAAGACAATCAAATTTTTGTTTTTTATAGCACCTATTCATTTTTAACAATATCTTCGTCAGCTTTACACGCGCGCCTTAGTTTTTTTTTATATTTCGGTGTGCGCAATCGATTTTGAAAGTCTAAATTACTAAACTTTATGTCCGTTTGCTACCTTTAAAAAGCTCACTATTGCTTGATTTATACGAAGGCCTTTAGTATTGCAATCGAGTTAATATTATTATCGTTGTTAACGAATAACATTTCATTAAAAATGGAATAAATAGCAAATCTTTTGATATGCTTCCATAAAACTTTCAACTTACAAGATGGCATTTCTGGAAGTGAGTTTGTCCGAGTATCTTTATAAGTATAATTTTTTTATTGGAGATAGTGTTTCCCACATTAAAAAATATTCATAGCACTATAATAAAAGTATATAATGAAAAATGTGTTCATAAAGATGAATATATCATTTCAATGTTACTATTATTTTGTAGTGGCGTCGCTTTAATTTTTTTGATCTTAAAAAGGATGTCGATTCTGGAAAAATTGCTGAAGCTCTTGGAGTAAGTACCATTTTTATTAGGAAAATTTTATTTAAAGTTTCTTCTTTTATTTTTATTCTTGGTTTGTGACTGTGGGTCCCTCCAAGGGACTCCAATGGGTCATAATTCAAATTTAGTTTCCATTTTTACCTTGTTATAAAATAATAGGAAGCTCGAGTCACAGCAGCTACGAGTGGTAATGGGCACTTAGTGTTTGGTGACAATAATGGTAATGTTCATTTAATTAATCGACAATATGAAATAATTACATTTAGAGCATATGAAACCAGTTTAACTACAGCTCAACAAGTACAAAACTCTACATTCCTCTTCACAATTGGGGTAAATTATTTTATTTATTAAAATAGTTCTGTTGTAAATTCTCATAAAAAAACCTTTATATATTGTAGGAAGATGATACTGGATGTAATCCAACAATCAAGGTTTGGAATTTAGCTAAAAAGGACAAACTTGGGTATCCTACTTGTATACGTATTAGTAGAGCTATACCTAGTTTCAGGGCAGTACAAGCAAGTGCCTTATGTGTTCATTCAAGTCTAATGCTAATGGCTGTTGGATTTGAAGATGGCTCTATTATGTTATATAGGTAAGATTAATAATAAATTATTTTGTACCACTCTAACTAGAACAATGCAAGTTGGATATAATTTTTAGCATAAAATATTGTTCGACACTGGTGTGTAAGTTGATTATTAGCACATGTGATTTTTCCCCCTTGCTTTGCTCAGGTGAAAAATGTTCCATGTGATAAAAAGCTAACTTATCCACCAGTATCGAAAAATACTATTAAGATAAATCTCTAAACTTTGCTAAAAGTAGGATTTTTTCAAAAATGTGCAAAAAAATATTATGTGCAGATTAAACTATTTTAAAGTGTACTTATTAAATGTTGCATTTTGGACATTTGGAATATTTTTAGCACAGCTGAGGAATAATTTTATCTCTATATGGAACATTTTCAAAGTCTTTCTTCATTGGTATATCAAAGTTTCTCATTGAAAATGTGAAATTTGAAAAAATGTACAAAATGATTTTTCACCAAGACCTTGTGGGAAGGTCTTGGTGCCAAAGTCCCACACATTCGTCGTCAGTTTAAAGAAAAATAAAACAATTATACCAAAATGTTTGTGTCTTTGAGCATCGCTAGTTTCAGTAATAAGGAAAAAGGGCTGTGCCAATTCCTTAGTGGAAATGCATAATCATATTTATATTGACAATGGCTATGGCACTCAAGGATGTTTTAGCATGGTTATTGTTTTATTTTTATCTAAATTAATGACTAATGTGCAAGATTGAGTCTCGAACCTTCCCTTATGGCCAATACAAATCTTACCATGCATGTGATAACACTTAAACTAGAATTCTAAGTTAAAATATTTCAATTTCTAAACAATTTATGTTTATTTCGAAAAAATGAATGTAAATATTTAAGCTTAAGGCTCATTGTTTAATTTTGTTTATGTTTTAGAATTTTATAAATGTTGACATATTTATTCACAAATGAATGAAAATATGCTTGAAAAAATGATCTAATGAATGCTAAAATTGTTGCAAATGTCCAAAATATGACATTTTTGGCATATTTAGGTCTATTTTTTACATAAAATGAAATACTTATTTACATTTTACAAAATACTATAATTTCTGCTAGAAAAATATATCAACATTACTGAGAGACAACTAAATATTATATTCAATTTATTTTTCAGAGGTGATTTAACACGAGAAAGAAAGAATAAGATTAAAGTTTTAAAAGATAGTAATACAGTAATAACAGGACTTTCAATGAAGACTAGTGGCAAGCAGACCTATTTATTTGTAGTAACTACCAACAGTGTGTATTTGTATAATATTACGGAAAAAGACAAAGAATTCAAATCTGCCTTAGATAATATGGGTTGTTCAAAGAAATGCAGTATTCTTGCAGAATCTAAACAAGATAGTCATTTTATGATTGGTCGTAATGATGTAAGTGTTACTTTGTTAGAAATGAAAAATCTATATAAATGTATATTGTTGTATACAAATGTATAAGAGTCTATCAAAATTCTGAAATTGGGACATCTTGTATTATGGATATTTCGTTACATACATTTTTATACATTCATATTGAAATACCTTATTTGCCTTTTAAAGTAATTAGTTTTCTTGTATTTGTATACTTATGATACCTCTCATAACTGGAGTAATAAATTTTGAATTTACATATTAGGGGTTAACACTATTATAATTGATATTGATGGAGGATAAAGCATGTATCCCTACTTAGGTGTTTTACTCTGTATCTATGCAGATTGCAATAGTATCTATAACTTCAATATGTAAACTAAAATTTGTTTCAGCAATTGCAGAGGTTATCGAGTGTATGATTTTGTACATTTTGATACATTTACAGTATAATAACAAAAACTTTAATAAGCTGGAAAACAATCCAATGTTTTTCAACGTATTACTAATTATCTACAAACGTTTTTTTCTCATTGATAAAAAAAAATTTTATATAGATTTGTATAAAAATATCTAAAATATACTTAACTGTATGACAACTTTATAAAACTTTTGGTTTATGTTCTAATTTACATTTTTATACACTTTTATATGCTTTCTCATAGCCTTACATAGTAATATACATTTATGTACAGTTTTTAATTTTTGATATCAAGAAAAAGATCTTGAATCTTCTAGTTTATATTATTTTACTGCAAATATTTTTAGGCTATTTATTGTTACACTCTGGATGGCAGAGGACCATGTTATGCAGTGGAAGGTCAAAAAATAATGTTAGAATGGTTTAGAAGTTATTTAGTTATTATTGCTAAAGATACTGGATTAGTTCATAGAGCTACAACAGTATCTGCAAAACCAAGGTACCATTATGTATATGCAGGTCTATATTGAAATGGTTTCATTTATTTTTACTTAAATATTGAAAAATTTTAGTACACTAGAACCAATACCCCCAGGAGCTGATAAACATACAATTACTGTTCTTGATATTCAAAATAAATTTATTGTGTTTTCTGCATCCATGTTATCAGTTCAAGCAGTTTTATCAGAATGGGGAGGCTTTTTTATATTAAGTGGAGATTGTAAATTGTACCACTTAGATGAAAAAGATTTACAGTCAAAATTGGCTTTACTTTTTAAGAAGAATTTATACGATGTTTCTATCAGGTAATTTAATATAAATTCACTTATATTAATTATATCTAAGTTAATTGCATTTTTTACGACTTACAGAATAGCAAAAAATCACCATTATGACATGGAAGGTCTTGTAGATATTTTTCGGCAGTACGGAGACCACCTTTATTCGAAAGGTGATCACAATGGTGCAATAGAACAATATATTAAAACGATAGGAAAGCTTGAACCTTCTTACATTATAAGAAAATTCTTAGATTCTCAACATATAGACTTTTTGACAACTTATCTTCAAGCACTACACAAGCAAGGTCAAGCGACTGAAGATCATACAACGTTGTTATTAAATTGTTATACAAAACTTAATCACACAGAAAAATTAAAAGAGTTTATCATGGTAAAAGATTTTCTCCTTAAATAATAGAATATATTTATATTTCTTGAAAAAGTAAGAAATTTAGTAAGAAAAATATTTTACAGACAAAAGATCGTGAAGTGGATTTTGATGTTGAAATAGCTATAAAAGTTTGTCGGCAAGGTTCGCCAGAAGATGCGTTAATACTAGCAGAAAAGCATAAAAAGCATGAATGGTATCTTCGAATTCAGATAGAAGATAAAGCTGATTATAAGAAAGCCTTACAGTATATAGCTACTTTAAACTTTGAAGAAGCAGAAATGAGTATGAAAAAGTATGGGAACATTCTTATTGAAAATGTTCCTAATGAAGCAACACAGTTTCTAAAAACTTTTTGTACGAATTATACAACCATTAATAAAGCATTACCAGATAAGGTATGTTTTTTAATCAAGTAATGCATGTTCTTTGTTTTTAACTAAATTCTTTTAATACTAGAAATCTATTAATTCATAGATACATTCAATTGATGAAGCTAACCCTGAAGATTTTATACACCTATTTTTAAATAATTCTGAGCGCCTCGTGGAATTTTTGGAACATTTGATCAAAAGTGATGGCAAGTCAGTAGTAATCATAACTAAATAAAAAATTAAATATCAAATATTTTTAATACAAAATTTTTAACGTGAGATGACTAAATCGATCATCACAGAACACAACAGATTCTTCGCAATTCATGTTATTAAACAAAAAAGTTTCAAAGGTATACCGACTTCTACCTTTCTTATCAGACTATAAAAAAAAATATTTCGTCAAACAAAATATACTCTTTCGCATGTTAATTTCACAATATGAATTTTTAATTTTTTATCAAACGAACGTTAATGAAAGTTTGAGTCAACATAATAACATTATTCAAAATGTTATACTTAAAAGAAAGTTATAAAACTTAAATGAAAAATTGTTTAAAAACGCCATTGTTAAAGTCAAAGGCACAACTCTACTTTCTCCTTATTCCTCCACTCTTCTCACTCATGCTAATTAGATAACCCGCTAAGGTGTCGAGTTGGAGGTAAATATAGCGGTATAATTATGAAAATTTGAAAACGAAAGGGGTTTTCAGATATTGAAATGACAAATGGGAGAATATTTAAGAAGACTTGCGGATTATCGAGGTGAAAAGTGGAGGAAAGTAAAAATATAGAGAAGGGAAAACTTAGTCTACGTGTATATTCTATTCTATTCTATTCTTGAGAAATGTTGGCACTGGTGCGTATGTTTCCGTAAGGCCATTAACTATTGATGCGCATGCGTATTAAGACACTGAAAAGGCGGAAGAAGTTGTAATATTTCCCTGGACACACTCGTATCTGAAACAACAAATGAGTCCCCTAAGCTCTCATCCCAAGAGGACTCCTTGTGAAGATCAAAGAGGGCCTTGATATTGGAGGGACAGAATTTCCTTGACAAGATAGGAACAAAGATGAGAGAAATGAGAAGAGTTGTTAAATAGAAAACAAAAATTATAGAATTTAAATAAAGAGGTTGCAAGCTGAAAGGAATCGGACAAAAATTTTAATATAATTAGATCTGGGAGAATGGAGAAATGACTAGGTAGTAAAAGGGGGGAATTGTTTAAACTAAGCGAGATTGTTTAAGAGTTTCTTACGGTGGATATTGAAGCGAGGGCAAGCCCAAAAAATATTATTGAGATCTTCGATGTCCTCTGCACAAGGACATTCTGGGGAACCATAAGGTTTTTGCGGTGAAGGCTATATGATAAGCTATGATGATTGTTACGCTTATGGTTAAAAGAGACAATTTCTCTTCTAGATAAATTAAGACAATGAAAGCAAGACTTAGTAGAGGGGGAGTAGCAATTTTCAAAAAAGAAGTTTCCAGTGTTGGAGCAATAGTTGATGATGAAATCAGCGAATTCAGTTTTTACGACGGTTGTACCTTTATTGAAAAAGTCTGAGTAAGGAAGTGAAAAGTCTAGAAGGGCTCCAGAGGCTTCCTTAGCTAAGATATCCGCACTTTCATTTCCTGGGATGTACATGTCTGGGGATCCAAAGAAGCGAGTCATCGCAATTAATGGAATTTAGAGTTAAAAGAAGTGATTTGATTTTGTAAATCGAAGAGAGTGTAGTTGAAAGGAAATCTACAGATGATGATATAGCCTGAAGAGAACTACGAGAATCAGTAAAAATATTGGATTTAGGAAATCGATTTGCTAGAATATATTCTAATGTTAATTGAATTGCAAGAGCTTCGGCTGTGAAAATAGAGGCGAATGGTGAGATGCGGAATTTGAAATTAAGTGAAAGGGAAATGAAGGGAACACAGGACCGACATGAGAGTTATAAACTTGTGCGAATTCTTCACGAAGAGCGAGGAACGATTTAAGATCAATACTAGACTTAAGGTCAACTGAGGGGGAAAAATGTTGGCATTTGAGGGAATATGAAAACAGGGAAGAGTTGTTGAATAGATGGAGTTTTTGCAAGTTTTGAGTTTTGCGAAGGCGTGTAGAATGGGAAGACTGTGAAAATGTGAATTAAGATTAAAATTGGCTAAAGATTGGCTAATAGTGGTATGGGAAGATATTGAAAGGCACTTAAGAACGCATTTAAGAGCGAGCTGTTTCTTATGGATAGGGAGTGGGAGTTCACATGACTCCGAATAGACTATTCTATTGGGAGTAGACTTTCGGAGAAAGCGCTGTTCTCAGATCGCGTCTTTGTGAAACTGCCAATTTTTCTGATATTTTGAGGTCTGGTGGTACTATGCATACACTGCCATAATCAATTGTACCGAGAATAAAGGCTTTGTAGATTAACAGAAGAGACTGAGGGTGCCAACCCCACCAAGCAGTTCTTAGAGATTTCATAAGATTGATATGGGGAGTGATTTTGCCTAACAAAGAAGAGAGATGTGAACTCCAGATTAATTTAGAATCGAAGGTCAGGCCGGGTAGTTTAACCTGAGGAGAAGCAGGAATGGTTACATTGTTAAAGGAAATGGAAATATTATCTAACTGTATTCTGTTCCTGGTGAAAATGATGAATTTAGTTTTGTCGGGAGCAATAGAAAGTTCAAGTTTGTGGAGAAATCAGCAACTAGAATTAGTTAGATTGAGGCAGTATTGAGGCAGGGGTCGAGATCGGGAGAAGAAGTGTGTAAGGTAACATCATCGGCAAAGCTTAATGCACTGCATTCCTCAGAAAGAACGTCGTTCAAACCCCCTGTGTAAATATTGTACAGAGAGGGACTGGAGACGCTGCCTTGAGGTACACCTTTGTGGACTAGATGGAGGCCCAAGAACCCACCTCCGATATTAAAATATACAGGGTGTCCCATTTTAAATATCGTGTCTGACATGCTCGACATGACAGCCGACTTCGCGTAAGGAGAGAGAAGGGCTCGCCTCCATAGGTCCGGGAAAACGGCATTTCTCAGCGAAGAATTGAAGAGAGAAGTGAGCGGAGCGACTAGCAATGGAGCTGCTAGCTTAAGCATTTCCGCCGAGATGCCGTCAGGCCCGGTGGCTTTGGAGGTTGACCTACGGATGGCAGACAAAACTTCTCGCTGCGAGACTGTTGAGAAGCTGAATGTCTGACTATCCGAGGCATTTGCAGATACCAGTGAGAGCCTCTGTAGCGTGGCAGGCGAAAGGGGCACTGCACCTGTGGCTACACTGGCATAATGCCGATTTAGGTTTGAGCGAGAGAAAGAAGTTAAGGGCGAAACGCGCTTTGAGCCAGCGACACCCATCTTCCTCAGCTCACGCCACTTGGCGGAGGCATTTGGAGCGTTGGCGAAGCGATCTGCGTAAAATTTGTTTTTGGCTGAATCAATTGAGTTGCAGACCACTCTGCGAGCTGATTTATAGCGCTCAAGGTCAACGTTAGAGCCAAATCTTTTGGCAGTTCTGTAGCGCCTAACACGCTCATGCATAAGTCGCCTGATATCAAGAGAAACCCATGGCTTCCGAGAGTTCGAGATTTTAATCGAGCGGAGAGGGGCTACTTCGTCGAACGAGGAAAGAATTGTATCAGAAAGAGTATCTGTTAGAGAATTTACTCGAGAAGTTAAAGAGTGGTAGTGGTTAAAAGCAGGAGATGAATTAGTATCGAGTAAAGCTGCGATAGATTCCTGTGGGTCGGCCGAAAAATGATTGTTTAAGTGGTTACAGATCGAGTTGGTCAGGCGGTCAGTACTGATGGTATTTAGAGAACGCGACTGAATTGTTTTCTGCTCATTTGGAGGGACAAAAAATTTGACTGTAATGTTTGTGAGGTCATGACCAGCTATGAAGGGTGAAGAGGATTTTGTGTACTGTATGAGAGATGAAGAATCGTGAATTATGAAGAGGTCAAGCCAAGTATGCGCTTGGTGGTCTCTTTGCATGGAATGATGGGTTGGCGATGACGGTACCAGATAGAGTGAGAGCGAGTCGATGCTTGCGTGTAGATGGTTGGATGCAGGACATACAGCCGACATATTTATGTTGAAGTCGCCAGTAACTATAACACCCTTGTAGAGTGGCAGTAGATTGGCGAAGGTATCAAAAAACAGGTCAGGATAGGCGGCATGCGGGCGCCTATACACTACAGCAAAGAGAAGCGAAGTATTCTTATTTGTATTTATTTGCAAATTGTTTACAAAAAATGGTAAAATATTGATTATACAATAGTCGGATAAAATGAAATAAAATATTGCACACTTATTTGTCGGTGATATCACAGTCGCCATTACAAAGTCTTAAATACTAGAGAATTATCGCAGTAAGTCAGTCTTATAATTAATAGTAATATCACAGTGTGCAGTATATACAAAACATTTTGCTCACAGCAAATAAAATTAAAATATAAAAAAAAGTCTTAATATCTATCAGTCAAAGAGCTAAAATTAAGCACATTCACACTACAAAGATATCATTCTCTCTTCTCACTCATCCCTTAAATACACTCATACCAATAAAAGAAAGGTGTATATGGGACGATACATAATAAATTAACACACAGAAATGT
>UELV01176473.1:0-18113 GCA_900490015.1 Megastigmus stigmatizans | reverse complement strand
TATATATATATATTATCTTGTTGCAAGCTTAGATGAACATCGGTGACAAAAATTAAATACAGCCAAGTTAAATATTTGGAAAGTCGCCTTGTATCGCTCGTGCACCAATGACATTATCGCTCTCCTTTATCATTGCCATTTCCAGAATCTTATATATATATATATATATATTTCCAGCACTAAAAATGAACCTTGAAAAAGTTTTAGATTCCATAGCTTTTTCATTGTATTCTAATTTACTATATAAATTTAGCCAGATTAGAATATTCATTATTCTGTGGCTATACAGATATATGTATAATGAACCGCAGCGCGCGCTCCATTATATCGAGTCATTCAAAACACGACGCTCTGAAACGTTATCAAGCGCGGCCAAACCGCGCGAACGAATTCATCTCCTTTCAACAACTGTATAATAATGTTCTCGGTCGGTCGGCTCGCTCTAACAGGTGTAACATAATAACAAGAGCTGGACTCGCCAGTGCAAACTGGCCCAATTCCTGCAGCCAGCGCATACATATAGTTCTCCGGTCGGCAAAGTTGGCCCGCTCCTATCTGCACCGCATGCACACATCTGCAATGGGCGCGGAAAACGGGTGCATCTGTGCGCATAGACGAGGGGCGCTTGTCTCCAGTCGTCGCAGCAGTCGTCATTACGCAATATCTGGCACATATGCAAAGCGCCAATTGCGCAACTCTACGCGAGTCTTCCTCTCTTTCCATCTGGCTGTGCACGCGTCTATGTGTATTATAAGTAGCGTGTATGTATGGGAGAGAGGTACAGAGACCGATCGAGCAACCCGAACGGCCACATCCTGCGGTTTTAAGCGATTTCGCGTTTGCACGCGCGCGCGGCCTATAGCCGGATTCTTCGCGTTAACGAGCCGCCGCCGCCGCCGCACTTGAAACTGATGATGTCTAGTCGTCCTTCCGCGAGACTCTATATGCTATTATACGATGGTATGTGTATGTGTATATGCACGAGCGAACAAAGCCGGGCCTTGTCGCGACCGACCGACTGAGCTGCCGTTTAAGCCTATATATATACTGTATGCGAAAGAGCTACTGCAGGTTGTTATATGTTCGAAGCGCAACAAGTATTGTGGTATAATATATCGTAGAAAGAGACGTTCCAGCTGCTGCTGATGCGCGTTTTTTGAGTATGTGCAGCAGTTGAGCTGTATAAGAGAGTCGTTACAGCTGGCGAAGTACGATTTGGTTTATTAGCTGCATGCTATAGGCTTTCGAAGTTAGGTGCGCCTCTATCATTGTCTATTAAAGGCCTCGATGATGCCGAACGCGGAATGACGATTGCAAGATGAGCTAACGTTTATTCAGATTTAACTGATTTCCTGGATACGAAGCGTTTGAAAATAGCATATGGTTTTTTTTTCTTTATTATAAGTTGGTGAAAAAAGAGACTTCTCGATGTCCAACGCGAATGACGATTGCAAGATGAGTTACATTTATTTGAAAACAGGTTCCTGGATATATGAAGCGTTTGAAAATAGCATTACAAAGTAAACATGCATGATATGATTTTTATTTCTCTTTATTAAGTTGGGGAAAAACAGAAAGTCGCAGCTGCACGCGCGAATGTGAAGCTGGAAAATATGTGTACAGTTTCATAAATAAATCATTTGTTTTACGAGGAAAGTTTTTTGCGGTGCGCGCGTACTCGTAAAATTTAGAGTCGTAAAGATTTCGAATGCTTTGGTCACCCCCCCCCCCCCTTCCCCTGCGCATTTGCTTTTAACAATCGTAGAAAAAGCAGTATTCTTGTATTTTATATATTGATTGTTGAGCTGTAGAAGAGACTTGAGACATAAAAAGAAACACTGTCTATTGTCAGATTTTGCAATTTTTTTTTATAATGTTGTGGTGTGTAAGCATGCATGACTAAAGTTTTACGTCAGTACAATGTTGCATTTGGATTCTGATTTGTCATTGAAAGAGTAAAATTAACACGTATAATATATGTTTCTTTTTTTAATATGTACTTTTTTAAAAATTCTTTTTTAAGTTAGATAATTTTTTTTTTTATAAATTATCAACGTTACAAATAATAAAATGAAAGTTGCCCTTACATTTTACAAGATCACGCAATAAGTGTAAAGTATACCGAAGCTCCGTATGCTGAGCGTTAAAAAAAAGGAAAAGGAGAAAATATGGCTATTGATGTAATAAACGAAAGTGGGAAAAATGTATGTGCAATTTATATTTTAGCTTCTCTGTTTCTTTTATCCATACATTTCTATCCGGTATCTCTCTTATCATAGTTAGGCGAATCACCAAGTATGACAGTACAGGATAGAGAATTCCTATTTTCTTTATTACTTCCCATCTTCCACATTGCACTGGGTGCGTTACGTTTTGTCGTTGAACAATACACTGTCCTTTTTCTTTTCCACAATTTTCGCTCAGCGCACACAATTTCCACGTTAGTATTACGTCTATATACAGTCACAGAAATATACCAATTCTACGAACATATACCACTTAATCATAGTTTTCGAAAGTGAACTTACCGAGTAATGTTATCAGAGGAAAATATACGATTTTATCTTAGATAATATCTATCGAAACCAAGAAATTATTATTTAGCTAAGAATGTTATTTTTTAAACTTCAAGCTTGATGTTATTTATTTGCATTGCTTCTAATAACCTCATTTATACTACACCTATACATATAGACTTGAATTTCATAAAAATATCAACAGTTTTTTTTAAGTGATTGAGGTAGGTATATATGCGTTATCTCATGTTTCTCATAGAATCCTTTTTATTCGTCTTCATTTAGATTTCTATTTTGAATATCTCATTAGTCCATTTTATTTTATCGTCATTAAAAGTCTTTTCATGACTTAAATTCACGCCCTGCTTTGCACATTTACATCTTTTCTATATCCTCTCTATTCCTTATACATTCTCCAAGTCCTAAAGCAGCCAGGCTACTCGTGCTTCCCATGTAATTTCAGAAATTTAAAGAAAATAATTTAGAATTCATTAATTGAATATATTTCAGCTGTATTACTAGAATATTAGGTTTAGTAAGTATTATTAGAATATTAAACATTTAGTTTTTATTTTATAAAATAAAGAAGAAAAATAAACTTTGTTTTAGATTTGTTATTCAAAATGGCATACCAGATTTTTGCATTTCAAAATATGCTTCAAGAGGCTTTCTGTTAAAGATTTAAGTAAAGTCGATAAAAGGTTCTGAGTACTGCCAGAAACAAAATCGGATTGACGGGTTAAAACGTACAGCTGTCGATATGGTGCATCTGCTCAGTAATAAAAATCGCGTCAATATCTGTCTGAAATTCTATTACTAAATTAATTGCAATCGTATAAAATTCAGTGTCATAGGTCTATAAAAATCTGTAAAATTTGATTGCTTTAATGGTATAACTTCAATAACCTCATTCTAAGTACATATAGATATAGAAGTAAAATATCAGGTAAAACAAACTACTATTATATTACGTACAACTAAATTAGTTTTCATAAAGATTATCATCATCAATTATTAGTATATTATTGGATCTTGAATTTAAACCTGATAAAAAAGTTATTGTATTTGTTTTCTTATACGTAAAAAAGTTGGTCTAATAGTAACAAAATGACTTTAAATGAAAAAAATGGAGTGAATAAAAAGAATAACATTTTTTCTCGAAATTTCTTACAAAATTTAAGTAGATTTTGAGATGTGATGATATATTGTATATTAAAAAGAATCGTCCTTATGTAATCCACAAAAAATTTCTGCACAATTATAATTTCATAATACTTAACTTATCATAAAAGGGTCACGAATCATGAGGATTATATCAATGTATTTGATTAAACTTAGTAAACTCCTAAACGGAATAAGAAAATTATGCTGCTGCAGAAGATAACGAATTTACATGGTTAGCATTTTATACCTACCCTAGTAGAAATCCAGCTGGATCCAGTCAGACGTTTCTTTGCCACTACGTGCATACATACCTAATTAGGTTCTGTCCCATACTTTTTTACGCATATTTTTCAGTTATACCATGCTTATTAAACTTACGATTTTATTTCTTCGCTCGTCATTCAAAATGATCGCTCTTATTGTTCATCAATACAATGAAAGAAACGAATAGAAAGAAAATGAATTTAATAAAAAGTCACTCTTCCGCGAATGAACTTAAAAATTGATTAAAAATGGTGCATAGATAACAACTCTACACGAATGACGATCGACATGCTGCTCTAGATGCAGGTGTCTATAGTAGAAGTGGACAGGAGCGATCATCGGGCGTCTCCGGCTCGTCGTACGCAACTATCACGACGATTCAGCGGCTTATCTCTCCTATCATCCGTCGCGTTCATCAATTCCAAGTTGGTGCGCCAGACGCTGCCGAGGCAAACCGAATTAATCCAACTGCCGGCCGGCGGCGGTTGCTGTCGTTGCTGCTGCTGTTGCTGATGCTGCAGTCGAGCCGAGCATTGATTATTGCGCGAACCTTGAGAGTCGCATTTGCCTCGGGACGTTTTCAGACGATCCCCGTATATTCCGCAATTGACCGATTCCTCAAGCTTTAACGAGCCTATATACGGAAACATATAATATGACTTGTATGTTGTATAGTGCGCGCGATGACATTTATCAAGCGAGAAGAAGCAGAGAGGACAGTTTGCACGCGCGAGATTTGATTTGATATCGATGGCGAGCGTTTTATATGCGAGTGAATCGATAGTACGCACTTTTAGTATAATGGGGAGCTTTGAGTAATTTTTCTTTTTATTTCGTGTTTGGGAGACATCGAGCGAGGCGCTTGCTCGGGTTTTGAATGTTATTATGCCGCGTATACTGTTACTGTAACCTATGAGCTATCGCGACAAAGAATTAAGTGTTGTTTAAATTGTAGGCACGAGCAGTTTCGAATTGCATGAATGAATGCTCTTATATTGAGTTACTGCGGTGTCAGTAGCGCAAATTTAATGGTTATATATATATATTTTTAATTGGATTGCTTTTTAATAGCTCGCTGAAGGAATCTTTATTTAAATGAATTACTTTAGATAGTTCTACATATATTCAATGCCTAGCGAATGTTATTTAGAGTTTTTTAATTATTGCAGAATTTTAAATAGTTTCAAAAAAAGTGGATAGTATATAATGTTTTGATAAATTATTTCAATTCACGTTAAATGAATGCGTTATTTGAACGTAGCTTTGAAATGAAGTTTAGTCCTTGCTCGTCGTGGAAGATTTCTCAAGGAAACAAGCTTGAGACTCTAAGTAATCTAATAGAGACCGTGAGTTTGGATTTTATTTTCGCTATACGAAGTCTATTTTCTAATTTAGTATTTATTTAGCCTTTATAATAAGATTGTTTATTAAATATGTTTCACTGGGAAAATAAAAAATTCCTACGAGTGTATATTTAGATAAAAATATCGTCTATTATTCGTTAATAATGGACGCAAAAATCGTTGATCTTTTGATCTATTTTAAATTAATATACCTTTGACGATAAATTCTTTTTATATTTACTCAAATTAAACCTATATTATACGATCATAATATACAGAAATAAAATGTGAATATTTTTAATACTATACTTACAACATGTGTCGTTTGCACGGCGACACGTAAATTTTTCTGCATGTCTTTTGTGAGTAAGGCAACAATTGTTGCGTGTACGATGAACAGAAATACACATCGTTTTGTTATGAGAAGATATAGGCTCATTTTCCTTTATTCGCGTATTTTTTGATTTTCTACTGTGATTCTTTTTATGAGAATGATGAGAATGATGGTGTAGATCTGTGCAATGACGCAACTGATATTCCCGAGCACTATCTAGCGTAATAATTGATTCAAGTAATTCTAAATTATTTTTTATTTGAATTTCTGAAAAAGTATTTTTCAAACGACTCGCTAGAGAGTTCCAAAATGTCTTTATCCATTGACTTAGTGCCTTTAAAGATTTTTGTTTATTCAATAATGCTTCTTTTGTAAAAAACAATTTTTCGGAATTAATCGCAAAAGTACCTCTTGGCATGATATACTATAATATACAAAAATTATGCAATATGTTGAATGAACTTGAGCTTACAAATAAGGTTATACATTAAATTGGAGTGTTTACACGAAATTAGATATAAAAACAAATGAAGCTAAGTAATTCAAAATAATGTATGTATATTCTTCAAAAACTCTTAACAAAGTAAATAATTATAATAAGTAATTCATTAAAAACGTTAAGTAATAGGCAGGAACTTACACATAATATCAATAAACCTTCGTCTATCGATATAATCTTTACATAATTTATACATTCATTAGTCTGTACTGTTGCTATTAGTACATAATTTGGCGATTATATAGTTATACATGGTCCCGTAATAGTTTTACAAACATTTAAATAATACGGAATGCATTGCCGTCCTTAAAATATTCTTTTATTATACTAATTAACGCTCATATCTTATCTTGCTCTTATGAATTTTCCTATAATGTGGAAGCAGATAAAGTTTTTTTTTTCAGTTTTGTGAATACTGATAAGTTTAAAGTTCGCACTCCTTTTCCCAGTCGACGGGAATAACATCGGACCAAATCTTGTATAAATCTTCAAGCAGGCAAGGCTCTCCACAACCAGGAATTTGTAGTTTATGAAGTATTTCCGTTTCTGTATTGTTCAGCATTGAAATCTTTAAAATTAATTAAATTGATTATTGGTAATATAATTATATTGCAAATTGAAATATTCTAATATTAAATAAGACTAGAATAAATAAGAAAGAATCAATCGATCTTCATCCAGCAGATAATTTAAACTCATGTTTGTGTTGTGAGGTGGGCTGCTTAAAACGTATACAGTCTAACAAGCCACACGAGATGAGTATACATAAATAAAATATGCGATATATAAAAAGGGTTAGCTATACAATGAAATGTTGTAAAATATAAAAAAATTATCAAAAATAAAATGAAAGTAGAAATTGCGTTTCGCCCCCGGCTAACTGCTGGCTTATCAGTAAGATGACAGGTAGTCGTATCTTAGACGATTCTTTCTTATTTTGAAGAATTGCCGAGCGATAAGTGTATATGCAACCTTTGATTCAATCACATGATTCGCATTAAATTTATTAAAGATTAGAATAATTTTTAGTAAGGTCAAGAACTAGGTATGTGACAATTTTGTATATTATACAGAACTATATTATACACACTATTAGATTAATTAAATGCGAATTCACCACATTTTAATATCGAGACGGAGATCTTCTAAAGCGTTACTACATACTGAACATTTTTTAGTGACTTAATGCTACAATCTTCTGCAGAATAAAGAATAATGAGCATTAAACTAGTTTAATGCTTATTATTCTTTGCCCATTTTTTATCGACCAAATATTATAATGCAAATAAGAAATTTGTACGATTTTCCATGAAAGCGTCTAGAATTATTATTGAATTGACGAATAAAAGAAATATTCAATGTTCAGAAATAATAATTCAATTTCTAATTGTTCTTCTTATATACTTACTCGAACTTCTTGTGATTGGCCCCCATCGAGGGTTCGTAGTTCGTAAACAAGACTAACCCCAAGGTCAAGTTTGAAAAGTTCATTAGTGAATCCCATCGCTCGTAACGTGTTAACAATATTAACGTCATGGGTGCCGTACAAGTACATTTTTTCACTGTCTGGTCCGACTTTCATTCGCTCCAGAATATGTTTCAGCAATGGACCTTAAATTATTCAATTGTCATTATCAAATTAAAAATAAATAAAATTTGTTTTTAGATTTTCAACAATCATCAATGTTGCGATACCTCCGCGTAGTCGCCGTTGGAGTGTGTTGCTCGTAAACAAGGAGTAACTGCGAGCAGCGAGTTCCCACATTTTCTTATTATAATATTTTTTTATCGTAACTGGCAGCTCCAAATTGTTCAGTACCTGTTAAACGTAGAATGGTCAATAGAAAGTAATATTATGTATGTGCAAGTTTAAGATAATTATGATTGAAAGGAAACTTTTGTAAAGATTCTAAGTGAATAATCTCGTACGTGTTTTGACGTTATTTTTCTCGTTTTACATGAAAATTCTTTACTTGGGTGGAATCGTTATTTTTAAAAAATTAAAAAAAAATTATATCTGAAACAGCGTACACTTTATCATTGTTAAAACTGACTCGATGCCTCACCTCAATTTCTAGTGTATTGTAGAGAAACTCAACGTCAGTTATAGTCTTCATCGGCTGTCCCGTTATAGCGCTAAGTTCCCCGTAATAGGATTTCAGATCAGCGTCGGATCTAAGAGACTCGTTGCGGTACGCTTCCTTCAATGCCTCCGCGAGCCTCGGGCATTGCTTACCGACCACCAGGATCTATCACGATTAAAAGAAACACGAAATAAGAGAATAGTGCGGTTTTATGCGGTTCTACAACTGCAGCTGTGTGAAATTTTATATTCATTTTTGGATCCAGGATTTTTGGATGCACTTGTGCACATTAAAAATGTAAAAAGTCCTCGGTATACGGCTTTGGATTCTCAGATTCGGAAACACAAGAACCAAGCCCGTGCAATCGTCCGAATTCCCGTTGGCTAAGCTAAGACTTATATACAATGTTCCGGATACATACCTGATCCAGAGGTTTTGGCATATAATGAACGGGGATCGGCCTCCAAAGCAATCCTGGAACAAAAGCATCCTCCTCGGCGGGTTGATAAAGTCCCGCGAGCAACGCCTGGGTTGACATTATGCAACGGTCCGAGTAGCTACTGTTCACTATTGTGCTCGCGGCTATGTACTTGTAGTCCGTGATCCAGCCGAATCTACCCCGAATCCACTGGCCAAGCTTGTACAACTGACGCATTCCTTTCTGCAATGCGAGGCGATAATATATGTGAGATGCATTGTTGCCGTCGAGGATTTAAGGCTTACCGACGCTTTCGTTTTTTGCGCGGTTTTCAATGAAACGTCTATTTTTTTGTAGAAGGTATAAGAACACGTGGTTGCACAAACTTACTGCAGATGTTAAGGATTATTTGAATTTTAAATTTTAACTTAGCCTTGCAAAGAATTTCATCTGTAGTATAAGTTAAAGTTATGGTATAATATAAAAAATTAACCTTGGTTAAAGCACCCCAACCTCCGGGCCAATGGTAAGTTAAGTGAGGATCATTAGGATAAGTTTCCGTTGGATTCCTATCACCATGTCGAAACACCTGCAAATGATATATACGGTATAGTATATACAAAAAATTATAAAATAAGAAAATTAATAATTTCGGAATAAGAAAGAAAAATCTTTGAGACAGAAACAGACTTCTAAGCGTTATGCAACTTCAAGTATTCGTATAATAGTACTTTATTATAGCTGTATAAAACTTAAATCACATACTCAAAGTATGTACGTGCGAATAAAGTATACAATAATTCTCAATGTACAGACTTTATATCCGAGAAATTATTGAGAAAAATAGCCTCCGACAAGGTTTTACTTAAATAGGATGTGCGATGGAGAATATTTTGAAAATACTCACGATAAACACTTTCTTCAAGGAAATGTCCTTTGGTTTATCTCCAAAAGCTGTGTACGCCATAAGGACGCATCCTATTATCACAGCAAGGATTACAACTCCGAAGCATATTTTTCTTTTTCCTGGCTGACAGCCACGTCTTAATGCACTTCTGCTCTCCATAGCTTTAGAAAAGTTTAAGATCTTATAAAACTTTTAATGCGATAAGTCTGATTTACGTTCTGTTATTATTTAATGGCTTTATTACGATTATCTAAGCGTGTTTACTAGTTACAGAAAATTATATAGGTGCAAATATTAAGTGTAGCGAAACTAATTGTTAAATACAATAAGAATAATATAATATTATTAAAAACGTAACTTTGATTGTAAGCTAAGTTTAATTCTCTGGAATTGTTTGGAATCTTAATGTGTTAAGAACACGTGTGGAGAACGTTCTATTTCTCTCACTTAAGCATTGTTTGACATTTAAATCAATAATAGAAAATTTTATTATTAAGTCCATTATCTCACAGTATACAATACGAAACAGTATAATATTAATTGCCTTAAACCAATTAACTTATATTGCACAAGAATTTCATAGAAAATAATTAATTTTAATGTACCTATTCTTTTTTACTGCAATAGTTAAATTTGTGTTCTATCCTGCATTACCATACACAGTTTTTTTTTTATTTATAATACTTTAATAATTTTTGAATAGTAACAATGATGCGCAATTAAACGCTGATTATTTAATGAGGAAAAATCCCAATAAATTGTATTCAATAAAGCATTTCGGAATCTTACCTCGGCTGTTATTCTCGATGAATTTCAACTAGTAGATCCAGAGCGATCGCAGCGCTGTACTTTCCCGCTGACTTTCTCAATTCCCTATCTCTATGACTTTATATACGACTACATGAATGTGACTGGAATCGAGTTGAGAGCACGAGTCACTATTTTCCGAGGCAACATAACAGAGGCTCTGCGACTATCTCCATTATATTGCACGTCTCCGATGGAAATTGTACGTTGGAACTTTAAAACTTAAAGTGCAATGGCAAAATGCAGAACGGAGTACAAACCAGCTGATCGAATAGCTGGCGGATGATGCGCTACTATACTCGCGTAGTTCAGTCACGGGCACGACTTGTCTGGCCGACGGGTAAACGTTCTCTATCTTTCTCTTTTAGCTCAGACATTCCAGGAGCGTACGTCCAAGTACTGGTGCCCGCAATTGTCATTTATCCTCTTGACGTGTGTGCAGGAATTTTTCATTAATTTTTTTCTTTTCTTATGCGATTAATTTAGTAGCGGTTGGAAAAGAAAACAGGTACTACAGTAAAAGTTAAGTTTGATTCCAATAAAGGTCTTAATTTGTAAATATTTGTTTTATGTTACTTATCAGATAAAACTAAAAATAGTTTAATAGTCTAATCATGCTCTCATTTTATCTTTCTTTTTTTCATGAAGTGCATGAAACGGGTTTTGATAATTTTAATAAATATGAGGACAAGATAATTTTAATATCAACTTCTAATCAGCAAAACAAGATTAATTATGGCATTCAAGTAAGATTTGATGAAACGATATAGAAGAAAATCATATAGTGATCATGTAATTTCAAGTAAATCTCTCAAGCAATTATTTTAATAAATAGGTTTTCTGCTATTATAACTATTATATACTTATCTATGGGTTATAGGGTAATAAAAACAACAAGGCTAAGTTATTCCTGTTTGCATTTTATTACAATAATAAAAGAACAAGATTCACTTTTTCTAAAACTTCTAACATAGAAAATAAACTATTGCTAAAAAATACATCAGACCTGCCTGTCACATAAATTCGCATACTCTCGAGTCGCCTGCGCTCAGACGGAGACTCAGATTTTCTTTGTTAATATAGAAAAAACATTCGTTAAAACGTGTAAATCTCGTTTTTATTATCCCGATTTTAAAACGCGCTCCCGGTACGTCAGTTATTGGAATTTTTGTTTTTTTTTTCTTCTTTTTTTTTCATTTACTACCCAACACCGCGAACCAAAGTGTTGTAAAGAGAAAAACAAAATCTGTCGAATCGAATTGAACTGAAATTTGAATAAAGACAATCAGTCAAAAGTGCCGATTGGCGAAGGATCGGAATGTTTTAAGTATTATAGAACGTTACCCGCACGTGCTTTTATATACGTTTTTGAAATTCTTACAGCTTTCGCACATTTATTTAGTGAAATCCTCAAAACTATATGATTTTTTTTCCCTCTTTATATCGTATAGTAGATCATAGATTTATATAGATCAGGCTGTATATATTGAGAAAGAATTGCTATAGAAGAAAATTCTTATTCGTATAATATATCGTTATATTGTGCAATTGTTCAAATAATTGACAGTCTATTATTGAAGAAATAAATTACCAAGTACAACCGAATGATTCACTACTATATTCAAACTATATTGGCAATACAAACTGTTCTTGGTAATCAACGAAAGCGAATACTTAATGCGCAATTGTGCTGCAGAGAACATTATCATTTACTGCAGCTTTTGCTTTTCAGCTATATATCGGGAAGTGTTAATACGAGCAGGAGAGAGCGAGATGGGGAATAAAATGGTGCGTAATGCAGAGAAAAAGCGAATGCGCATAGATTTGGCGAGTTTTTTGGAGAGGTATGCAGCAGCGCGTAAAACACGGCCAGATAAAAGTTTATAATCTGAGAAATTAATATCCCACCTTATCGAAGCATTAATCGCGAGTGTCTCTTCTATCTAGTCTACGCCAATTTTGTAGATGGAAAAATTTATTACCGTTAGACAATGATTTCACTACGACATATGGCTCACAGCGATACAATAACTCTTCGATAACAACGTTATATCAAACTGCACAGAGAGAACGAAATTGTAAAAACTAATTAGTCATGCTTATGCAATGACGCAATAAATCGCGATTATTCGATCGATGTGAAAGAATAGAAGCGAATGCAAATTCATTCAATATATTTAATCTTTTGTTTTATTAATTTGCATTTATTAATTTATCAGCGTGGAAATTCAATATGAACTATAATTGGAAATAATGAATTGTAATCAGTGATTTTTTTTGTGCATAATACAATTTGTTTTGTACTTTGGCGTTTTACAATTTATTTCTCTCCTTGTATATATGTGTGCATCTGGTCCATCGAAACTATGCAGGAAGAGGAGGAAAAAACTGCTACGTTACAGCGACAAATTCATCTATATATTATATTATAAATCATATTATATTATTAGTCTTGTCTTCCCAATGAGTTACTTTAACGACGATCTATTATTATTATTATACGCACACGTATAAAGAATAAACATCGATGCATAAATCGCCGTGTTTTTTTTACAACGTACGAGGATATAATAATAAGTTATACAATATCATCTATGAAGTGAAATATGCGTGCGTTAATGCCCAATTATTAAATCAGACTCATATCGTAAGAAAACCAAAATGTATAGGCAAGCAATCGCTCGGAACACATTTTGGCTTAGTTAGAATAACAATCGTTCTTTTTTCTGTTTATCAAACTCCATCATACACAAAACTCACGGAGCCTACGGTTCTTTTTGCCATCTCAGCCTCTCAAACACAAACGACGTCCATCTTTCCCAGCGTCTTTCTGTTACTTAGCAAACTGCGCATATAGTATAATGATCTACGCGATGCATGTGCATATATAAGAGACCGAGTTTAATTGTGAACAAAGCAAGGAGGGCCGACAAAGGATGTTTTGTTTATCTATTACGTCTATCTGAAATCAATGGCGCTCGGAGTCTTCGAGATTCGATCCGAGAGACGGATTTCTCAACATTCCGGAGAAAATTCGTCAGGATCGGATCCGAGGATCTTCGAGTGCCAAGAAGCTCGGACAGCTTTTAAATATAATATATTGCATTTAATCGATATCTATACATAAGGCTCTAATCTAATAATCGATCTACGATGATTTCTATTGCGTGCCAGGAGAATATTCATGACAACATACAATCCTATACACGTATTCCACAACGAATGTACAAATAATCATACAAAACTCGGAGAACACAAATGTGCAGAAACTCTAATTTGCAATGCTATAACAAGACCTTTCAAATACAATCTTTATAGACGACAATCAGTCCAGGTCATAAAACGAGAATGATTGATCCGATCGCATGCTGTGTCCGTTCCACATAACTCTTGTGTACGATGTGTTGCTACGCGTATCATTTTCCAGGGGCGTTTAGCGCTAACGAATCGGCGCGGCTGCAGCGGTGCAATAACTTTTCGTGCAAGCGCTCGCCCCGCAGTGTATCATATATGTATTACTATAGTTACAACCGAGGCGCGGCTACCCTCTCCCTCTCTCTCTCTCTTTACCAGCTATTGTTGAGTGCATATAAGGTTAGGGTGAATAGAACGATAGAGCCTAGAAATTTCACCGGTGTCCATAAACAATATCCATACGTATACATGTGAACGATCGACAATAATGGGGCCGAAGGTATATGTGTAGAGCATCGTTTTAATACTGATCGCGTATGGGCGACGGCTTCACTATGTGTATATATAGGCAAGTTTGTATCGGTATTTTCGCGGCGCGCCAACTTCGAACTACGAATTCCGCCGTTCTTTTTTTCTTCTTTACTTTTTGGACTGTTTAGAATTTTGCCCGGCAACGTGCACATATATATTTATGCATACAATAATAATGAATAGAAATAACGTGTCTTCTCTCCCCCTCTCTCTCTCTCGTTACATATATAATTTTTCTTTATTCTTTCCTTTTTACTTGTTAAATCTTTTCACACTCGCGTAATATAGTTATAATATATATTTGTTTTATTTGATTATTATAATCATTTATTGTTATCGTTATCGTTTTCATTTCATATAATTTTTTTTATACTTTTTTTCTCTCTGTTTATTAAAGCTCCCTCCAAGACAATTGTTGCGCAAGATCGAAAAGCGATTTTTATTCATCGGTTTGTTGGAGCGAGACAGAATCTGGAGAGCTAAATATCGAGGCTAATACAATTTTCTCTTTATTGGCTACGTTTAGAGGGTGGAAAATGCGAAAATACGAGGATTCTTATCTGTATCTTGAGGATAAAGGAATGGAGAGCTACTTGGAATGCGTTTTATGGAAACTAAACATGTGTACCTTTAAAATATGCCGTCGCGAATATTAAATTTTAAAATGCTACAAAAGAAGTGTCATGTTTAGCTAATAAACGTATTTTTTATGAGAATTAAGCATTCTACGAGTTGCGGGATGACATTTAAAATTTCTTTTAATTCAAAGCTATATAATACTCTAATCTTTTTTTTTTGTTTTTCCTCTAGTTCTAAGAAAACGTAAACTATGAGTATTGTCGTGTATATTAAGTAAAAAATTAATTTGCTGCTAAATAAAAAAGTACTAGAATCAATGAACTACATATTTATTTATCTTTTGCACTACAATCTCACATCGATTTATGGATTTTCTTCATACAATAAACTCAAAATAACTAATAACATCAGTTCAGTTGATAAACTAAACCATCTTTCGACTAATTTACCATAATATTACATAACCATCAATCGATAACTTTAATTTATTCAAGTTTTCGATGACTTTGATAAAAAAAAAATAATATCTCTACAGTAACATCGCGACCGATTATCTATCCATTCTTTCTAAACTAGAAACCTACAGAAAGGAGAAAGAAAAGGAACATTATAGGTACACCCGTCTTCAAAACTGACTCATCTCGTCAATTTTTTCCACATATCTGTCAGTCATAGAAATACAACGCAGCCGTCAAATCGTCTTGGAAATGATAAACGCGCGCTCGCTGTGTGAAAACCAGCCTGCAGCAGTTGCAAAACAAATGTCTCACACCGACTTTACACAAGCATAAGTATAAGTACAAGATAAGATACATAATAATATGGCACGAGAATATTACAGGTACAGCAGAAGAACAATATACACATCGAAGGTTTTTAGTTAAAATTGTAGTAGTGTTCACTCTCTCTCTCTCTTTCTCGGCAAAACGTGTGCGTCTGGGTATGTTGTACAGGTGTATAATATATCTATATGATAGAGGACTAGAGCTGAGTATCTTCGGCGACGGCGGTAGCGGCGGTTTGCAGCAGCAGTAGATTCGGCGTGGAGGCGACGGCGGCGGCGGTGGCGGCGGTAATGGCGTCTCGGGTTAACGATGGGTTAGTCTACGCCTGCTCGGAGCGGCGCCTCCTCCCGGGACCACCGGCGAAATTGGCTGCCGCGAGACCCATCAGGTGCTTTGCCGCTTGGCTGCCGCTGAAGCCGCGGTTCAGTCCCAAGTCGAGGCCGCGCTTCGTGCTGCAAAATTCAATTGCTCTCCTGCACTTGCAACACACGCGGGGGAACACGGAACTTGTCCAAGGGCTTTTAAGCGCGACTATGTGCCTATATTTGATTACATATAGGTCCGCGAGAGAAGCTACGAGGCATGAATTTTGCACAGAACTCGACTTTGCGGTGTATGCTTTTTGAAACGAGTGATTTGTGTGATTTTATAAAGAATTCTTGAAGAGAATCTTGAATTGTACAAAGTATTCAGTTATATAAAGAGTAAGATGCACACGAGATTGAAATAAAATGTACTGTTTAGAGTGAATGCACGAAACATTATAATTCTGCGCATTTTATACCATTTCGCACTACTCGTTTTGTACTATTTTAGATAAATATTTGAATACGCGCAGCTAGCATTTGCATTTCTTTTGTTTTCAGAATTACGTAACCGATTCTTTTCAATTCCAATAGAGATCAGGATAAAGAATAAGGATGGAAATATAACAAAGGGAATACTTATATTGTACTTTGTACTTACTTATCCGGCTGCACAAAGACCGCCAAATTCTCAATTCTGTCAAGCAGCTCCTGCGCAGCTTCCGGATAATCCTCCTGGAATTGATTCCACAGCGAGTGCGATCTACTGCGAATTAAAATAAAATGCCTCTGTATTATGAAATGCGCCCGAGTAATTGGCTTTTGTATATATTCAAATTGATACGAGGAGAAAAAAGGAAACGCTTTCATAGGAGCAGAGTTTCTACAGCCACACGTGTATATGTTTCGTGTATGAAAGTAGCGGTGGAAAATGAAACAAGAAATTTAAATTAATATTTCCTCGGAAATTGCAGTCGTGTCTTATATGGCTTACATGGCTTTCTTCGAATTAAAATCTTTTTGTGTACGTTACGTTATCTTTTATCATTATTATACGAATAAGTGCAGCGTTTATAGTACGTGTTAGCATGAAACTTTCTAGTGTATTCTTTATCATCGTTTATAACCGATTGTGTACAATAATTTTTACTATACCGATAGAAATAATAGAATATATTCTTGTTTCGTACAAATTATTGTCATAATACAAGTGGAGCAAGAAATTTATGCATATAAAAGATAGTTGTCACATCTGGCGAATTTAACTAGCTTTACTCGAGTCGAGTGCAGTAACTTCTGCTTTGAGTAAATTGTTTGATAAAATGTAGGCGAAAGCAGTTCTGAAGTTCTCGTTAACTCTGTACATAAAAGTTGATTTACAACCAGTGTGTTTTATTACGGACTTTTTTTAGGAAATTCGAGTAAAATAACTTTTCGAACTAGTTTCTAAAAATTCGTAGCTAATTATTGAAAGTGCAGCGGGCTTTGGAAACCACGTAATACGCAAATGAAAAAGAATCGGAGACCATTTCAATTTGTACACTTAAATATATGTTGTTCCTAAAGCTCTTAAAATAATTAATCCTAAATTTAACTTCGTATGACTTAAAGAGATAAAAAGAAAAAATGAAATCCCGCGGAGAGTTTGTCATATTTAAATAAAACTTAAATAAATTAAGGATTTGTATAAGATCGAACAAAATGTACAAGAAAAGTTTGTCGACCGGCACAGAGATATAAAAACAGTATCATATCACACGAACACGATTTTAATCGTAAGACAATTTTTCCATTCGTTTTATTCATCTTTATAGAGCATTACACTGTGTAGAAACGACTCGGTGTAGGTATTGACATACAAATTCGAATGGAATGCAGACGACAGCAGACACATCGTATACGAAATAAAAAGTGCCACGGGGATCGTAATAAAGCATTGGAAACAGAATTAAAAAATTTGAATAAACTGCCATGCGCTTTCGACGGTATATGGCAAAGAGGAACTCGACGCGTGTAGCCGACGACTCACGCAGCAATAAATAGAATGAGAGAGAGAGAGAGAGTCGCCTCATCAAACTGCAGCTCCTGTGCACTTTTCTTCGCTCCGTCCTGTTTTTTCCCTTCACACACACACACACACACACACACACGTATATATAAGTTTCACTCGTGCGTTCATTCCATTAGCGAGATTAATTTCACGCGCCTCGGCTTTACGACACTACCGAAACTCTCTCTCTCTCTCTCTCTCTCTCCTACATTCGTCATATATCACGTATACCTATAAAAGGCTCGCGAGGATAGTCTGGCATGTAAGCACCGCGAGAATAATCGAATCATGCGAAAAGCACTAATAGCAGAGAGAGAGAGAGAGAGAGAGAG
>UELV01176471.1:0-71912 GCA_900490015.1 Megastigmus stigmatizans | reverse complement strand
GACATAATGTTTACATCATTTCTGAGGTCGTAACAGAGCGTTTTTTCCGAAAATTAATAGCTATCTTTATATATTTTGTTCAATACGAAATTACGGACACTACCGGTAAGGTAGGAATCTTTCCCAGGGTCTCACATCCCCTTAAGGGTTGCAACCCTTACTATCGAAGCCTATACACTTTTGTTGCGTTTCTTGTGACAATTCTTTTCCATTTTGTTTTATTGAAAAATGTTGAAGAGAACTGAAAATATTGAAGAAAATATGAATTTGAGGGTGATATTCGGGGGTGGTTTTCACCCCCTTAGAGTGCATATCGGCCGATAAAAAAAATACGTGTCTTTTATTTTTTGATGTACTATAACATATCTCAGTATTATTGAAATCGGGGGGGACACCTGGGGTACTTTCCTTGTGAGAGAAAACGGGGTTCATATTCAGTTACATCTATCTCAAGGAATTTTCATCGGGCTATAGACGAAAACTAAGGTCCTATTTTAATCCGGTGTAAAAAAATAATTAGAAAAGATACGTTTCACTTCGTTATAATGCATATATTTTTTCTGTGAGGTCGATGTCTCATCATAGTAGTATTTGTAATAAAAAAAGTTTGAATTTAGAGGTGAAAAAAATTATCGTAATAGACAGGTCTTTTTGACCTCACTCTAGTTAAATGTAACGTTATTATAGTAATTGATTTGATCACAATATTTTTTCAGTACATAGATCTAACGAGGAAATGACCAGGAATGCGGCCCCTGGATTTTCTTGAAACTCTCAGGAATTACTTTGTGTACAAAATGATAAGACCGACTGGGCCCAAAGCGGAAAAAAATTTTGAAATGCTATGGGTCAAACCTTTGGTATTGTAAAAGTTCATAATATCCTTGTTCTATATCAATAAGTTAATTAATTTTTTAGGAGGATTTATACTTAAATATGATTCCCTAACTAAACAGAAGTGACCATATCTGCCGGGTCACCGATTTGACTGAAATGAGCCCCCGACGAAATTAGAATATAATGAAGTCTTTAGAGGAAAAGTACAAAACCTACGTAATTTAGAGCATGAAAGATTTAAAATTTTTAATAAATGGACTCTGAGACATGATGGGAAATCGTGTCTTTCTGTACTCGACTGTTTCTACTTACACGTAGTATAGGAAACTTCTTTTCGGCGTAGTTTTCAATATTTCCCGTCAAGTGAGAGGGCTGAATTTTTTTTAATTAAACGTCTTTTTATAAAATATTAGATACGTGTCTCGACGTTAATGCCGACCCGAATTGAGACTTACGCTACCCCCACTACGATGTATTGGCCTTGTTATAAAAGTTGAAAATCAAACATGATTTTTCATATATTTTGATTTAACGGGCCACAACTATAGTTCTAGGGCCCATTGAAATAAAAGTAGAGATACGTATCTCATATTTTTCTCCAAAGAATGTATCTGTAAAGTTTCAGTCAAATCCGTGATCCGGAAGGTGAGGACACTCCTTGCAAGTCTAAATAACTACATAAGTTATGTATATGTATTTATATATAAAAAGCAGAAGATTTGAATATTTTATTTATTAATTAAATACCGAAACCTTTGAATAACTTTGCAGGATCAATTTTTTTTTAGAAAAACGTTCTACCAAACTAGTAGTGTTTTTTTAAGTTAAAAAATTGATGGTGACGTCCGCTTTGAACTTGAAATCAATTTTCAAGTGCATTTGAATGTTATTTCATTTTTTATAGAACTTCGTTGTCTTAGATCTTGTGATTTTTTGTTAAAAGTCAAGGTAACACATGCAACATCATTTTGCGATCGTAGTTACTGGACAATAATTAGTATAGAATAATTAGCTAAAAGTAATTAGAAGCAAATGTTACAAAGAATTATCATGAATTATTCGACTTACAAACAACCCGTTTGACGCTTAACCTAATAAAGTTACTAAAAGTAAAATTTTGCGTTTTTTTTAATACGATATCAAATAGCCTTGAAAAATGACCTTAAAGTCAAGTTCAAAGTTACGATCAGGTCCCTCAACCGAATGTCTACAACTTTAAAGTAGAAAAATAGAAATTTTCCTTATAAAAGTTGATCCTTTAACACAGTGTACAAATTTTGCGCGTTTCCTCAATAAATATAGCCGAGTTTATTATTTTCTATACTTAATACATGGAAGTAGAAACAGACGAATATTAAAAGACACTGATTTTCAAACAATTAGTTTTTATTAACTTTCCCTTAAGAAAAGGTGTTGATTCTTTTTTAAATTCAATATTTTTACAATCTTAAGGGCAGCCTTCTTATAAAAGCTCAACATTTAATCAATACTTTATATATTTTACGTACTAAATTATATTTTTCTATTGTTTTACGTAAAATATAGCGGTATTATTTCCGAAACCTAAGCTTTTATTTTAGCAGTCCAATGCTATTTCTTAATTTATCTATATAGAATTAAATATAAATAAAGGAGCAACTTACTTGTCATCTTTCCAATTGACTCTGAAAGTACAATATGTACGAGCCACAAAACAATTACAGAGAAGCCCACGCATTTTCCTCTAATAGCTGCAGGAAAAACTTCACTCAGAGTCAATAAAGGAACTGGTCCAAGGCCTAAGGCATAAGCTGATTCAAACACCAGTAGTGTTATAACAGCTAAAATTTTTAGTCCACCAGTGAGGCCGTCGGTGGTAATTATATTTTGAGCCTAAAACAAAAAAAAAATATTTAGTTACTTGACTTTGATAATGAAAGTATTAAGTGATGAATTTTATAAAAAGTAATTATACTGAAGAATCATTCAAATTATTACCTCACATGATGCTTTCACTTGTGTCCAGGTTTCAGTATTTGGTGCAGTTATAGCCAGTGGAGTAGGCAAAAGTGGAAAAGGTGGTGGTGAGCCAGTTGGTGATATGGATTTCATTTTGTTCAAAAAATCGTTCCCTAAATTATTCGTTGTAACTAAGCTACACGGTTCATTAGGAAAGTTTAATAATTCGTCGCCTCTATCCAATGTCGCTAATAAAGATAAAAGAGACACCGACGTCATGCAAATAGTAGCTGAAGTTATTAGAGCCGTTCGTCGGCCACATCTTTCGACCACAATTAGACATAGAACAGTACTAAATATTCTGACAACCCCAAGGGCAATCATGGAAGTGACCTTTGCAATATCTGAAAAAATACACAATGATTTTTATAATCTTATTTTATACTTTTTATTTTACCAATAAAAAATATAAAAAAAAAAACTAATTTAGAAATATATTTACGGAATAAAGATTGTTTTCATACTTGAAACTTAAGAGATAATTTCGTATGTATACAATTTACATAAATAAAATAAAAATTTAAATCTTATTCCCAATTAATTTTTTCAAATTCTTTAGAAAATTTTACATTATAACAATAACACCTACTTGAGCATATTCCTAAAAGTGCAAATAATCTTGGAGCATAATATAAAACTTGTTGTCGTCCAGTTCCTTGTCTAAGAGCAAGCATAACCATCATAACTATAAGAGTCTCAAAGACATAACACCAAGAGTTTTTCACTGGTACTCGAGGAACATTTGCTACTCTTTTGAGTAACAAAAAGGACGGTGATCTTTGAAGAAATATAATTGTAGTAATGCAAGTGATCAGTGAAGGTACTGCTGTGACAGCAATTGCTAAGCGCCATTGATAATCTGCATTTTTATTTGCTGTTGCTATAACTGCAAAAAGTAGCCCAGCTGCCGCACCCAACTGATGTAAAGTTATGTTGCATCCTCGTTTACTGGAATTAGAAACTTCTGCCATATAAATGCAATGAGCCATTGCAGATATAGTTCCAGCATAACCACAAATGCTTCGAGCTGCCAAAAACAAAATGTAATGATTTGCTAAAGCTGATAACATTGATCCAAATGTTAAAATTACAAGTGAACAAATCATAGTCCAACGACGTCCAAATGTGTCAATTAAAATACCTAAAAACAAAGTACTTGTCAACTTATACCACTTGAAACATTTTTTATTAAATTTTATTAATTATACATTTACATTTTATTTAGTATATAAATGTTCTAACATTTAAGAACTAAAATTATTTATTAAGCTCATCAACTATTGAATTTTTTAATTAAAAAATGGTTATATAATATTATTCTTGCTTAATCAAATAGAAAATTAATCTTTTTTAAGTTATACTAAACTTTCATCTAGTGATGATCTTTGATAATAAATAAGTTTTTTTTTAATTTTTTCAACTTCATATAAACAAAAATAAGTAACTTACCCCCAAATATTGCTCCTAGAAGACATCCAATAAACCACACATTAACAATCATGTTTTCCTTGTTGCAGTCAAGGCCAAATTCACCCTTTACTAAGGGAGCAATTTGTCTGCCAATGCCCATATCATATCCAAATGAAACTCCTGCTAATGCAGCAACAATCGACACCAAAACATTTTGATTCTCAGTTGTTAATGGTGTTAGATTTTCTGTGTGTCGAGGTATCGGTTTCCTGAGCTTCTTAGGTGGTATATACTCATACTCCTTAAGAGGTGGTTTTATAGTAGGAGGTTCAGAATTACGATTGGCACTGTTTAATAGAATAGTTGTATCTTCATCTTCTGACATTTTGACTTCAGATGCTAAATAAAATAGTAGATAGTATTTACTATAGTAATTATAAGTTTTGCATGCTTCATTGATATTGATATTAATTATATAGTTATATATGTTTTAGAACTTATTATCAAATCTAAAAATCTTTGAGTAAAAAATATTGATAAGTTAGTTAGAAAAATGAGGTAGAATACAAGATTGTTTCTTAAAGGGGGATAATACTTTTGACTCAAAATTTTTTTAGATTTCAGTAAAATTAAATTAAAAGATAAAAATGAAATCAAATAGAGAAAACCAATTTCAATTTTTCTTATGATAATAATTGTCAACCACCTAGAATTGATAGGTATATATAAATTGTATAAGTTCTTATGGAATAAGTATTTGATGTATAAGTTCTTTCAATAAAGCATAATATTGTAATAATAAAAAATATGCTAAATTGGTACATGGCTCACTTGCGTAAAAAGAACTGCGATATTCTAAATTATACCAGGTTTATAATGAACTACTAAACAATTGGAATCTTTTTTTTTACGAAATTAAGTTAATAAAAATTAATATATTCAATCGCTAAATGAACAGTTCAGAAAAAAGCATGTATACATAGAATCCGGTTTCCCTCATGTTTTGATCGTATCACGTACTATTATCTAATTTGTGTTGTTGATATGTATGTTATATGCTTACGTGCGAAGCTAAAGTATAAGTAGCTGCTTACCTGAGACAACACAATTAAAAAACTAAATATTCAGTATCTGCCTTTGCTTATTGACAATCCTTATAATGTACTTTCGCTTTTGTAAAAACTTAACGCAATAAAAGGTAGAAGCATGATCTAAGAAAAATCTTTCTTAGATCATGGGTGGAAGCAGACATGTCAGATATGGGCCGATATGGCTACGATGGGAAAAGACGCCAATATGCGCAGTGCGCAAGCGTGACTTTCGCGGACGACTCTCTAGTTCTGGCCCGAAACATGAGTGTTCGAATATTGGTATTGAACTAATTGTTACGATGAATTATTTTTACATCGGCATTTTGTATGCTGTAAAATAACACGGCACTGAAACTCTAAGTAATTAAATACTCGTGTTTTCAACTAGAAAACATATAAGTATTTACTATTACAATTTGATTCCAAATAATAAAATAATTTTTTTTTAATATAAGATCATTTATGGGCATGTATAAGTACATACCTATAGGTACCTGCAGTAGCCAAATCTATATATGAACTTACAGTTCTCGTAATTAATTTTAAAAACTCCAAGACCTGGATACGCACCTGGATAATTCACGTGGAATTCCAGATGGATACTTTCATAGGGTACTCTACTTATCTTATATATATATACTACTAGTTGTACAATTTGTAGGTTCGTCAATGTTGAAAAATTTTAAACCGAATTCTACCAATGATTTTCAACATATTTTTGAGTTAAGTATTTGTGAATGTCCAATTATAGTTAACTTTAATAATAATACAATAACTTTAATTAATAGTACAAGATTGTTTTAATAATATAGATATTAATAATTTACAAAATTTGTGCCATCGCTTAGAGTATAAAAAAATCTTTAATTTAAAAATATTGATTCTCTTTCATGAAGGGAAAGAAAACTAGATCGAACATCAGTCTTCCTATATTCGTCTATTTCTACTTTTAAGTTATTAAGTTAAAGGACAATCAACACGAGCTTTTTTAAAATATTTCCCTTTAAGTAAAAAAGTAAAGGAGGATGCCCTCGGATATACATAATTGTGTCCCTCCCGGAAACCTTAGTTAACTGTATGATTGTATAAAGGGAGACTGAGATATGCTTTGCTAAAGTTTGAAAATTAACATGGGTAGTATATCTATAGACATATAAGATTAGTAGAAGAGTTCCGAATACGGCCAAACCTCAATATCTATAGATATACTACCCATGTAAATTTTCAAGCTTTACCAATGCATATCTCAGTTTCCCTTTGGTCTAGACAGCTAATTTTCTTTGGAAAATGTTTTTTATTTTCTAATCTATACAATCATACAATTAACTAAGGTTTCTCGTGAGGGGCACAATTACCTATATCCGTGGGCATCCTCCAAACTTTTTAAAATACACGTCTTTTTGCACACTCTAAAATTATCTTAACTTAATCTCATATACTTTTCTAATAAAGCTTAAAAACTTTCGAAGCCTATAGCATCACTTAAGGCATGCTTTACACGCGAAAAATATTCAATTCGAAATTTGACGGAAAAGGTAAAAAAACGTTGAAAAATAAAGTCTAGCTGTATTTGTCTGTTTCTACTTCCAAGTATTAATCTTACAGGGTAAGCATGACTCGGGCTTTTTTTTAAAAATTGCAAGTTGAATCTATGTTTGTACTGTCATTTAGGGCGCGAAAAGATGTTCAATTAAAAAAAATCACTCCTTTACATTAAGGAAAATATTTTTTAAAAAAGCCAAGTTTACTGTTCCGTATGTTTAATTCATGCAAGTAGAAACATACAAGAATAGAAACACATTAGTTTTCATTTCGTGTTTAAGCATTGCATTTTATTGCAATCTCGTTAGCACCCTCCTTTTAGAATTACCTGATCGACATATGTATAGGAAGAAAAGATTTTTCTTCGAAAAATCCTCTATCACTTTGTTAAAAAATTTTTCTATTGATATCAATCAAGACAATAAATTGATTACTTATAGCTTGTGATTCAAACCATTTGCGGCATACTACATTTTCGTGAAGTATGTAAAATATGTTGTGTAAAAATCTTACAGGCATTATTAATATTTTTTTATAATTATTAAACCTTAAATAATTATAAAATTGTTTGCAGTAATTTATATACAGCCTGAAAAAATTATTACAGGAATAATTAGACATTTGCACAATTGTAGTACTCTTGCAACAAATAGAATTATAAAGATCGGTAATAAATTAATTTATGTTCAAGTCTAAAATCGTATGTAGCTGTGTTTTTAATCGTTTTCCTACTAATTCTTGTAGTTCCAGCATAAGTATTTTCTATTTGCAACATTGTAATACATTGTAATATTTAAGAAATTCTAATTAAAAGTAAGTAATGCAAAATATACTTTGAAACTAAGGAAACTCATTTACTAACTTATATTAAAATAAATATACTTAATGTAAAAAATTAAAAAAACCTCTAAAGTGACTCATGAAAAATTAAAGGTTTATGTAAAAACATTTATTTTTTTATGTATTAACATTTCTTACATTTTTTATTAATAATTACATTATGATCTGTGTTTGTATATTTTTTTTTATACAAAGTGTATGTCAGATAGACAGTGAAGGTGCATTTGACTCTTGGCTTCTTTCTTCGCGCAGCAAGTGCTACTTGAAATTTTTCAATTTCACAAACCATAACATTTCTTTCTTTCCTTTTTTGTCACTTTTAAATATATATATAAATATTGGACAATTTCTTATATCACTTTACATGTCTATTTGAAATTTGCATAATAATTTAACGATCATTTTATTAGCTGCTTCGTTTTTTAAACTGCCTCAAGTATTTTTTCTCTAAATTTCATCACATCAAAACACTGCACTAAAACGTGACTGCCATATCGAGGTCAGCCTTAATTTTCAATATCAAATTGAATATGTTCATGTTATTAGAAGGAAAAATGTGGCATCGTTTAGCAATTTATACTTAGTAGCATGATTTAGTGGGCTTCTGAATCTTCTTCCAAGTGGATACATTCTACTGCTTGGGCAACTGTTGTTTATTTCGATTTTCAAACTGTTACTGAAATCATGACTTCAATTTTAATCATAACTATTCACTTCCAAAGTCAATCATATCCATTTTAATAAAATTCAATTAAAAAGCAGTTATCGATGTTAGAGATCATGGCAGAATTTGAACAGTCAATAGTAGAATATAATTTCTATATGTTTGTACAGAGCAAAAAATAATAATAAAACAAAGACGAAACGATATTCTCTCGTCCATGCAATTACATCGCAACCGAAGAGATAACTTCCTCGACATTAAAAAAAATTGTCTCAGTTAAATAAAGTCTAACAAAGAAGTTGTACCCTATTCGTTTTTTTTTTTAATATCAACACAATTGTCTCTTAAGTCCCTACTGGCACGAGCACACGGATGAATTTCATCTAAGCCAGAGCTTGAGTCGTAGAGCGTCGACACCGTTCAGGTAGTATCGGAACAACCGCTTATCACGTACAAAGCCAAGATTTTCATAAAGCCGCAAAGCCGGATGATTGGTGATTTCGGTCTCGAGTACCACCTCATCCGCGTTATCTTCAATCATCGCCCAGATCGCACGTCTCACTAGATTCGAGCCAATCTTGCGTTTTCTGTATTTCACGTCCACAGCAAGCATGGCTATGTATCCGCGTTTGGTCACTTTTCTGTGGATATCCAGCTTGCAAACTATAGCACCTATGCACTCCTTCCCATCCATAGCCTGTATAATAGAATTTAATTATAAATATTTATAATAAGCTACAATATAAGCTTAAAGTATCCAATAAAACAATAATTTTCACTTCATGAAAGTTAGCAATAGTCATAATTAAATTATTGGTATTTAAAATTTAAGTACAATCAATAACCTTAAATCAATAAGCATCTACCTTGAATCTATCTTGCACTATCAAAAACATCACGTGCTACACAATATGTATAAAATTAAAAAGATTTGTTGATTGATATAATTCTTTAAATACAAAGAAGGATGACTATACCTATACCTAATCAAATTGCAAGATGAACCTATTAAACTTGCATCATCATTTAGAGTACAAAAAACGTTTAATTAAGAAATTAAATCTTTACTTGGAGGAAAATATTTAAAAAGAGACTAAATTGATTGTTTCATATGCTTAATACACATAAGTAGAAATAGACGAATGTGGTTAGACAAGCTTTTTAATCAAGGTTTTATCAACTTTTCCTCAGGGGAGATATTGCATTATTTAGAAACCCTACTTTCATTTTAAATGTTACATAAAGGTTCAAAAGATGTTTGCATTAAAAAGAAGCAGTATTTATCATACTAAAAATGTTAAGATCCTCAGTATAATTTTTTACTGCTAATTTTCAGAAGGAACATATTAAAGTGTAGTCTTACCAAAAAACATAATTTTGGCCAATTATGAATAAAGTATCTGTAAGTATATATAGAATAAGGTTCGCTTAAATCCTTCTGAATTAATTTCATAATATCTGGCATCTGCAATTCACTTGTATAACTAACATACTCAATATCACTATCTTTATTAATTTGTGAAGTTCCCTCTTCCTTATCTGAAAATATAACCATTTGTTTAATACGACAGTAAAAGTTAGTATTAAATGTTTATGACAATGAACCTTAAAATTGAATGCATACCTGATTGATTCAAATGACTAGTTTCAACATTTTTAGACTCAAGTTCGATGCTTGTAGTTTCAGGACTTCTCTCCGGTGATTCGCAAGTGCCATTCATCTGGTGAATTCCATTAGTTTGTCTTTTATCACAGTGTTCACTGTTTATAAGACTCAATCGAGACTTGATATCATTTGTTACCACGTCCATGTCAGGATTGTCTGGTTTGACTTTGACCTTACTAATGATAGTCTCCGAATTAAGTGGCTCTGCACTCTCACTCGTTGTGGTGCTCTCCATATTTCAAGTCACTTTGATGCTTTAAACAAAATAAGTAGTACACTTAAAAGTAAATCTCAGTTGTCACACTAAGTAATGTAAATTTCCTTGCCAATGAGCCAATTCTTTTTTTGTCAAAAAACAGAATGTTAAAGAAATTAATATACACGTCAAAACTACAGAAAAAAATTCCGATTGATTTGGGCTGGTGGGGCATTAAAGTCCTCAAGGCCAGCACCTAAACTTTAACCGTATTTTCATAATTAACAACGGTTTTCCACGCCAAGTCTCACTTTAATATTCATCCGGAAATACGGACGTCCGACACGTAAACCGTCGAACGACGGACACCATATTGGATTTTCTGACTCCCCCATAGTGCCTTTTCATCGCCCCGAAGTTGCTCCCGCGGAGCGCCTCTTTCGATTTTTCGAGTTCTTGGTCAATTTTCATAATTTTTGCACATGCTAAAAAAAACTTCAGGAGAGCTAAAAAATGCAGTTTTTTAAAAAAAATCAATCATTTTTTATTGCTTTCAAATCAAAATGATCAGTTACCAATGATGTATACAATTAAAATAAATTCTTTTTGTTTATATAAAAATTTTGAAAAAAAAACTACTTTCGTGGATTACAGATGCAGGGAGCTAGTGCATTATTTTTAAATTTGCAATAACTTATTTATAAAAAAAGAAAGGGTCTTTTTTGTGAGAAAATATTTTTTTGTGCTTACCTTATATTCGATTATTATTAAGTAAGTATTATATAACTTTTATTTTATTTTTATTCACCCATCATTATTGTACATATTTTCAATTTTATTTGACTAAAATTTAAACTATAATTTCAAATTTATCGTCGAACAGGTACAAATTATATATCGCGTTGCTTAAGTATGATCACGTGACTCATTTGTCTCTCGAAAATCGCGACCGACAGGCCGGACTCAAGAAAATGTGCTAGAGGCGGAATGATTCCTACCTTATCGATTTTTACATTTAGCGAAATATAAATTTATATAGGAGATTAAATTTTGGTGAAACTCTCTCAGCCCCTTGGTATTGATGCAAATATTAAGTATATGATTTAATACCTGGCAATGGCCTAAGCTCAACAGCAAAAGGCCAACAAAAACTACAAAAAAAAAAGTATATAATTATACGGAATAGCAAACCAAAGAGAAAAAAAATAAAATTATGTGCAAAAATATTATCCAATGTACAAACTATTTCATTAAAACCAGAAACCAAATGAACCATTAATGGCTCATTTACGTTATCATTATGATTAATATTATGCATTATTATGAATTGATTAAGATTTGAAAAAGTAAATTACTGTACCAAAATATGTCACGTGGTGTCTATGTTTTTGCGAGTGGAATTTCTAACCTATGAGATTTCGATCGCATTGCGGTCAACGTTATTTTATTTTGTTTGCAAATTTTGCAAAATGCAAATTGAAATGTTCATGTTATGAATAAGTGCAGAAGCTTTTAAGTTCGAATTTACAATAGTATTTAAGTATAGAAATCAATCCTTATAAGGATTGAAATAGAAATTTGAAGAAATCAAAATTGACATTCTGAGTTCCTAGTCAACAGGTGAGTTTTTTTTGCAATAATTAATCCAGCTATGTATTGTTATACCTGGGTATTCAAAAATTAGTTTAAAGTTTTAAAATATTATTTTAATTGTGTTGTATCATTTTTATGTCATTTCATATCACAATGTATTAAAGTAAAACTGTAGCTACTTTATTTTAAAACATGAAATTTTTGTCTTTACAATGAAATAAAATATCATATTGGAGTAACATTGTGCAATATTTTTTCTTAATTTATTTTTTATTTTTTTTTTTATCCAAATAGATATAATACAAAGTACAGAACTATATCCAAATGTTAGCGTTAATCATTTTAAATAAAAATACATTATTATAGAAATGTTTCCCTTTAAAAATATTTTCTTCCTTATATAAAATTGGATTCTAATAAGCTAATAAATGCTGTGAAACAATTTAATTCTCATACTTTTTGTTATGTAATGTTTGATAACCTCAATTAAAAGTTAGTTTTAGTAAAAAACTATTATACGATTTTTTCATTCATTCATTAAAATACTTATATTATGAAAATTATCACTACGACAGCACTATTTTTATGTGAATAAAGAAAAGCATGTAAGACTAGATTTATTTTGGAAAAAATCTTACATATATTTATTCACTAGCTTTTTAAAAAATTAATAATTAATCTAATACTTGTAAAGTTTTAAATATAAATTGAAATAATTAATTAATAAGTAATTTTAATAAATAAGTAAGATTATATTTATTCCCTTTTTGAAAGTTATTTTTAATAATTTTAATTGCATGCTAATATTTATTTTAATTCATATTTTAAGTTAGTTTTTAATGGAAATAAAAATTTGTAAGGAAAATATTATTGCTAATATTAATTTTCATTCAGATTCTATAAAAAGTTTCTGTGAACATTTTTATTTTTGCATTCATTGGAAATAAAAGAGTTTTGGCTCCCTTGCGATTTCTTTGACTATTTTTAAACCAAGGTTGTGCAAGTGTCCATGCATATTTTGATTGGTCAAATTTTACATGAATGTCAAGCTCATTGGTTACAATATTCATTTTCTGGAAAGTTGAACATTAGATGAACTTCAAAAAATCTCATAGATACTCAATGATTTTGTTTTTAATCAAAGTTTGTAAAAGTAATAAGTAACTTCGTACCCAAAATTTTTTAATTGTGTGAATAAATTAATCAATTCAACATTTTTATAAAAGTGCTAAGTATGTGAATATTCTTTATTATTTTTTCAATCAGTGCTTAAAATCATTCATATTTTGGGTAAGTATCTCATATTTGTAAAAACAAATTAAAATCAGTAACAATATTACTTTTATTACTTTTACCAATGATAAAAAAAATTAAAGATATTAAGTGTCATAAATATTTATGATTTATCTTTTTAGTTATAATGATTATCAAATAAAATTAATTTTGTTCATGATTTTTTTATGTTTCAGAATGTCTTTTCCAAGTAAACAAGAAAGAGAACTTTGTTGGAATAAACGAGATTTGTATTGGGCATGCCTTGATGAAAAGAAAGCTGAAGACGTTTGTAAGGGGTTCAGAGAACAATATGAAAAATTATGTCCCTCACAATGGGTATGAATTTTATTAATTCTTAAAATCACTTTTCATTATTCTATTTTTCTAATAAATAATAATAAAAGATTGTTCATTTCATTTTTGTAGGTAAAACATTTTGATAGAAAACGAGAATATTTGAAATTTAAGGATCGTTTAGAAAAGGAAGGGTATGTGCCGGAATTTCCAACTAAGGAAACGCAATGATAATTTACTAATATAAGTTTCTTGATAATGTGATTGATGATGAGCATTTATCTAATATAGTCATTCTAATAAAAGCTTTGAAAATAAAAACTGCATCTTTTTAATATCATCCTCCTATCATAATAGTAAAATTAAGTTAATAATTTTTCAGCTATAGTTAAGGTAAGAAATTAGTTTTCGACTTTTAAGAAAGTGATTAATAAATACTGAATTGGAACCTAAAAAAGCTTTTGCTAATATTTTTTTGAAATCTTATAAACTATTTGATTTTTTGTATCATCACACTTTAACCACAATAAAATAATATAATTACTAATATATTTTGTTTGTCTGAGAAATAATTTTTACAATTTTGCATTTACAGATTTTTTAATGAAGATGGAAATAAAATTCCACCAACTTCTTCTGATTTGACTCCTCGAAGGCGCTCTTTTCATACATTTCCGTCTTCAAAGTCTGGCACTATGAACTACAAATAAAAAATCAAACTTTGAAATCCAAATATACTATGAATACTATGTTTATTAAAATGGGAATTTTATAAAAGTACTTATAGTATTGCCTATTTATAAAAGTGACTTCAAAATACATTTACGCATTCAAAAGTCAAACAATTCCTTTTACAGGTTTTATGTTGAGCAATAACAGAATGGAGCCTGTTCATCATCCTATGAAAGTCAAAGAAAAAATTAATCATTTAGAAAAGCAAGATGCAGAACAGATGGATACATCAAAATATGATATAACAAATTTGGAATCACTTCGAGTTAGTACATTATAAATTTCTTTTAAGTACTTTATCTAATTATTTTTTGTTATAATAGTATGAATTGTACTTAAATAAATTTATCAAAAACTTCGATAAAAAATTTGATTTTAGCAATAATTATTCTTTATCCCATCAAAATAAAGGTTCTTTTGCATACCATTTTGCTTTCTACATTTATAAAAGTTCTACTTTTTATAGCATTCTAATTTTAAATATTTTAATTCTTATTTTAAATACTGTTCGTATTTACGTTTTAAAAATATTCATAGTTTTAACAATTATTTAGATTTCTAGGAAATAATCATTTATATAAGTACATAGTTAAAATTTAAAAATGTTTTTAAAGAATATTGAAAATAAAATAACCAATTTATTAACTTTTAAAAAATTTGTAATGTAATAAAATATAAACACTAAGTTTTGACATTGTGATGATAATCTATTATATTAATAATTTTAATAATTATTATAATATTTATAAAACTTTCAGAAAATAATAGGTCTGTCATCTGTGAAAAATTATGAGTTTGATAAAAATAATATAAAAAAGTGGCAGCCTATTTTAATAGAACTGCTGCATGTACTATGCACCAATGAAGAAATTGGAAATGAATCTATTTTATTAGCATCCCATGCTTATTTAGCTCTTCAGAAAGCTTTATACAGTACAAGAGACTTTGAAAATAATTTAATGAGTTATTTGAATCTACAAAAAAATTTAGTCATCATTGAATTTGACAAAAATCACATAGTGTACAACATTGATTTATTCAAATTAATTATATGTAATGGATTTTTGCAATTGAGAGATAAGTTACTTTGTTCTCATGACATTTATGAAAAAATTTTTCATATCATTTATCCACACTGCATAAGATACACTCGATTCACTTATTTTGCCTTTAAAATTCTACAAGTATGGATGCAAAGAACATCTAAAATAGGTTTATGGTCGGAAAATTCGTTGAAACTAGAGGAAAAACTAGAGTCAATAATATTTTCAAATTGGGATAACACAATCTGCAAAACAAATGTCATCGGACTTTTTGCTGTATATTTAGATGTTATGAAAAAAAAGTACAATGATTTTTTACCTTATTTGTTCTATAATTGTGTAGAAAGAATATCATGGTGCCATGTTACTAAGTACACAATATTATCAGAGATTTGTGATGCATTGGATAATGTTGACCTACTGATCGAATCAAAGTTCATTTCAAATCTTTTCAACAGTTTAACTATTAATTATTTATGCAGTGCCAGCACAAAAGTTTATACAAGTATATGTAATAAACTTTCTAAAGACTTATGGAAAACAACGTTTGGAGAGCATTTAAAGAATTATGTTATTACGTGGGAGTCAGAGTAAGATATAGTTTTTTAATGTAATTTATTTTTCTAAGTATTGTAGAATGATAATGGGTAATAGTAGTACATACGGTTTAGTAGATATTTCTATTGATGAAAAATTAAATTGTTAATTTATGTTTGTAGAATACCCTTCAAATTAGAAAATATAAACATAATTAAAATATTTAAATGAGTTTTTAGGAAAAAATATAGTACATTGCAAGTGTTATGTAAATGCTGGATTGAGCCATTGATAAAAACTCATAGAGATATTTTACCATTTCTTTTAGAATGTTGTGATGAAGAGAGCATTTTATATCAATCACATTTACTGCGCATAGCTAAGAAATATGGAATAACAGTTACACTGCCATACAAGGATCCTGCCACTCTTTTGGACCACGAAGAAGAGATTATCAGATTAAATATTTTTGCTGCATTTTGTTATGAAGTGGGAAACGTAACACACAGTCAAAGTTCCATAACTGCAATTAAGAATTTTTTGTATTTTAATGCAACTACAGACTCAACGTATCTCAGAGAAGGCATTTTCAATTACTTTAAGATATTATTAAGTAACATTCTTAAAAATGCATCTATTCAGGAAAAGTCAGAGCACGCTGTTTTCTTCCTTGAATGGCTGCATGCATTTCAAACAGACTGTTTTGAAATTGGATCTTGTTACCAACGGAAAATTTTTGGATTGCATTTGTACAAAATCAGTCTTCAGTTTCTACATAATAATAATTGCAATGATACTTTTCTTTCAAAAGATCCTCATTTTAAAGATGCAATGAAATATGGTCCTTTGCTACAAAAAGAATTAAAGCAGAATGGAAAGTGGAGGTTCACTGATAAAAAAACCATTATTCTGCTCTTCAAGTTTATTTTAGATCCTGCTACTGATATTAAAGAACATTCTGCTTCAATAATTACTGATTTTTTCAATTTGGACATTCTTACTGATTCAGAAAAAGCTGTAAGTAAACTATTTAAGATACTCTGAATTTTGTATTTGTTGATTTATTTGTCTTATAAGATAATTTATATCCTTGTATGAAACTATTAATACATTAAATAGAGCATACGAATAGAGCAAAAGAAAACAAACACGGAATAATTCACGGAATATTCCAAATCTTGGACTAGATTTTTATAATTTATTAATTCTGAATTTTTGCGCTTAATATTTAAATTGGTATAATATAATACTCATTAATAATAAATAAGTTCATTAATTTAATTATTACAATTTATTAAGAATGATGAAATTATTTTTAAATCTTAATTTTTCTTATTTCAGAGCCTTTTTATAACAGCACTTGAAAGCTGTAATTCATGTAAATTTTACGAGACCGATAGTGGAGCGTATCTATTCAAAATTCTATCAAAATGGTTCCCACTTAATGAAATCAATAAAAGTACTTTGAAGCAGGAAAATAATTTTAGAACAATATGTTTAATAGATGAATTTCAATCATATGTACAATTTTTATTTAAAGAAGGAATTCAGCAATTCCATCTTGTAAAAAGTGATATTTTGAAAGCTATCACGCAAAAAACACCTTTTTATGGAGTTATTACAGCATTATTATTAGTCGGGTTTAGTAATGGACCAGAACGTTCTTTTATTACCAAAGAATTTTTAGAAGAAGTGATGAATATGACTGAAAACGCAGTAAACTATTTCTTGAATACATTTTCATCAAAATCGTCAAATTTAGGTAATTCTTTATCCTTTTTATTTATTTAATAAATTACTTTACAAGTTCTTAAAGCTATACCTTACATCTGTAAAGAATATTGTTGTTACAAAACGAAATAATTTTGTAATTTTGTATTTAAAATAAATAAATTTTAAAATATTTTTTGTAATTTACACACACCTAAGGTGTGTTATTAGAATTTAGCGTAAATAATTAATAATTGGTTTTTAATTAAAGAATATTCATCGTCATTTGAAGAAATGAGTTTAGCAATTGATGAAGCAATCAAAAACAGTGAAGTAAATTATGAATTTGATGATCAATTTTTGTCACCTGCACAGCAATCAGTAATTACTTGTATTTGGAGATCTTTAAAAGTAACTGGTTTTTTTATCACATCTAGAATCATTCATTAAGAAATTATCCAAAAAATGTTTTTTTATTTAGATTTTGTGTGAGCTGGTTGTTGAAATGTCAAAAAGCAAATGTGCTACAGATTCGATAATTTGCCGTGCAGGCGAACTTATTGTAACAGTATTGTTAAAATGTCGTCATAAGGGTGTTATCGAATCGGCAGGTGTTGCGATTGGAAATTTAAGCAGGTATAACAAAATTGATAAAATTAAGAGTTTTCTATTCCATTACTCTATAATAAACAATATTATGTTCGTTGTAATAAAATATTTTTTCTTAAAGATATTTGTGCAAAAACGAAAGAAGCGTGGAGCTGCTTGAAAGTTTTTTAATAAAATTATTGGACAATAATTTTTCTACAAGTATCAATTTAACAAGAAGAGGAGCAGGGTTAACAATCATGTTCCATAGAATCATTGCCAATGATGTCAGAACAGAAAGACCGCTTTTACATTTTGCAATAAATTCATTACTACAGTCCTTGAGAGAATTGCCAGCGATGAAAGTTGAACAAAGGGAAATTAGTAATTATGACGATCCTTGTGCCATGCATTTACACTTTTTGAAAACTTTGGTCGCAGATAAGCAGCTTCAACCGCAACTGAGTCCTTACTTGGAGCATATTTGCTTGACCTGTTTTGAATATATGTCGTCGCCAATATTTACAATACGGTTAGTCTTACAATTGACACCCTGCTTTAAAAAATCAGGTGAAAAGTCAGGTGATTTTTCACCTGATTTCTCACCTGCTTTTTTAAAGCAGGGCAATATTAACTCATCTGATACAATATTAATAATAATCATTAATTTGTTCTTTTTCAATTACGACAGTAACGCGAGCCATCAGCTTTTTGGAGCAATAGTATCGAGATTAGTTGGCCAAAACACTGGAGCAAAATCTATAGATTTTGGATATGGGTACTCTATTAACTACTTCGCAACACATTTTCCACAATTAGCCGCTCACGTACTTTTAAGTCTGCAAGCTTGTTGTCAACCACTAGAGAATGAAAACAGTAAATGGAGAAATAGTACGAATATTATTCATGTATTATCTTTACTCTCAAAAATGTTCTTTAGTGGTTGTGAACTCATTGATGGAACTTCCATTTCCTATGTAAAACAAATAAGAAGTTGCCTTAATTTATTCATGCGTAGTCCCATGACTCATGTCAGAAATTTAGCATCCAAATCGTATACCGCAATGATTGGTTTGTCCAGTATCGAACAAGAAATATGTCAATTAAAAACGCAATCTGCTACAACGAATAATTTTAATCATCTTAATGGATATTTATGCACATTAGAGTATTTATATGAAAAACAGGATGATGAGTTGCAAAGTACAACGATTAAACATAAGAAAATGAAATCACTCAGTGAAGTTCGACGGAATCTAGAGATTCGTTCAAAGACTGAAATTTTGTGGAATTTTTGGACTAGAAGATCTATATTGATAAAGAGAAAGAAACTTTGTTATACAGTTGAAGCACAGTTGTTGAGATTATCCCGCAAATTCAAAGTAGTAATAGACGAAAATTACCTAGTCGAATCAAAAAAGAAACACAATTACGATACTTTGTTTGAAAAGACTCAGCCAGGATTTTTTGAATATGTTGATGAATTAATGAACCTTTTCGTTAGTTATGTTTCTTATAATGAGGATTATACATTGATTAAAACTATGTTGGGCTCAAAATGTATTGATTTTGGTATTAATTTCTTGAAACATGCGCCACGTAATAATCGTAATCTATTGATGACTAGTGTTGATTTCGCAAATCAAAATTTTGAGAAATCTCATAAAATTTTATTGGAAGAAATAAATAATTACACAAATGAGTCAATAAGAAACATATTTAAAGGTAAACTAATCGAATTGCAATACGTTGATATATCAAAATTAAAAACTTTTGCGTCAAAACTAGAAGGTGCATTCACTCGAACGATACAACTGTCAGAATTATTAACATTTATACACGTTCTCTCATTACGTGGATCTGGGACCTTCGATCTCTTTGAGGACTTAATTTCTTGCATTTCAAAGGAAAAGATTACGCTTAATAATTATTTTAGCTATCCGGAAATTCTTAGGCAATTAATAGCCAAAGGTCTTGAAATTCTTTTATATAACTATAATCATTTAAATTCAAAATGCAGAGTTACACCATTATTGGCTTCTTTGATATTAATGAAAGATGAAGATTATTTTATAAGAGAAATGATTCGTGATAGTGTTTTGGATAATATCATTATACCAAGTAAGTTATCGACAGAACGAGTTACAGATGAACTTATTTATAGTTCCTTGCTACTTAATTTAGCATCAGATACAACATTACTGGGTGAACTCAATAACAATCAAGTTTTTCAATTCTTTGAGAAATATTTATCTACTGTCAAACAAAATTTTACTACAATTGATATAGAAAATCCTTTTGATGATAATGAAGTAGCTTCTTACAAAGAAGAATCAAAACTAATTAATTTTATTGTATTTTGCATACAACAAAAAATTTCTAAAAGCATATTTACAAAAGACAAAGGAACCTATGAAAATATTAGTAGTAGTATATTTAATGTAAAAGATAATATATTAAAAGAAATGAATATTGATTTAGATAATTTGCAAGATATTTTAAATACTAAATATAATGAATACTTAACTCTGAAACTAAAAGTTGTGAGTGAGGTTTATCTTAAAAAATGTTAAAACCAATGATGTAAATTATAATTAAATTTATTTTTATTATTATAAATAAATGCTATACAACTATATGATTTTTACAATCAACTAAGTTCTGTCAGTAATGAAAAAGAGTAGCAAATCAGGAGCAATGTATGTAATCCATTTTATTGGAATCAACTTATTAAAAATATATATGTATACCTATTGAATTGTCTGTCAAAACTAGATTTTTTGCTTAATAGTCCGCAACCGATAAAACACTTCTTCAAATACTTAACCACACATAATTGGCGATAAACTCGATTAATGTACTTTATTGAAGCACAGTCAAAATTTTGGCAGCTAAACGGTATAATATTTTCATTACAAATTCGCATTGATAAAGTCATATGTAATTTGATAAGATTATGTGTTCGTTCACATACTATTATTTCAAATCATTATTTATATTATAAGATTACTGCACAGCCTTAATTAAGGTTCGAGACTGTGATGGCGATGAGTTTGGAAAATCTCTTATGCATGTACTCTTATAAAATAAATTACCATTTCAATTACAAGCTATTGTAATTTACTACTCACTTGTATTATATAGGTCATAAATAATTTTCTTTATTAACAATGACAACATTGCGATTCGCCAATATTTCGTGTTTAATCTTTATGTATAATAAATGTTCAATCTGTGTTACTTAAAAGTATCAGAGTTGTTATTTTACATATTGGTATAAAATTAAAAATTTGCGTTTAATTGGTGTTTACATTGTACACTACGTATGCAATCGTTGTAAAATAAATATTCATCTCACATTTGTTATAAACACCCAAGAGAGGAATAAGCCCGATATAAAGCGAAAGAGTAGAACGTCCAGTGTCAATTTAAAAAGGTCACAGGTGTTCAGTGTCGAAAAATTAGATATAATTAAGTATAAATAAATAGAAATTACTTAAAAATATATCACTCTTTAAAAGTAATTTTTGAAACGAAATATTTTTATATCCAATATTGTATTTCTTTGTAATAAATCATACTTATTCATAAAATTTTTAATTCAATTATTTCATTTATATAACTAAAAATATATAAAATGCCTCTACAACAGTCCTTTTAATTTGTTTTTTATTTTACGATATTTCCAATTGCATGAAAAGAAAAATTATTCATTAGTGAAAATTATTACTTTCATTACTTAGGCTAATTTTTTCATTTTTGAATTATCATTTCCAGATGATGTAAGTTGCATCTCTAAGACATACACTCGAAGTGTAAAGGCAGACTATAATATTATTTCTTTGTTATAATATTATATATAAGGTCACTTCATTTTTAAGTAACTTTAATACTTTAAGTCCAGTCTCTATAATATATTCAACAAATGTTATGAGAAATTTGAACTATGGTAGAGTTCAATTATCACTTAAAGTGAAGCCGGAGGAGCATAGTTATCGATAATTATAGTTTCATACTTTTTTCGTTCAATTTTTAATATTTTAACAATTTTCTTTATAGCTCACTGAATATGACTAAACTTGTAAAATGTTAAAATATTGAAAATTGAGCGAAAAAAGTATGAAACCGTAAATGTCGCAACTATTATACTCATCCGGCTTCCTCTTAATAACATGGTTGTGATAAATAAGCGTTCTCGCTTAAATTATTTTTAATATATATATGCTGCAATATCAGTACATAAACCGAGCCGAAAAACCAGCTAAACGTTCAAGTAAATTATTTCTTCCTTGCTTTTCATTCTAATAAACGATCTTATCTGTACGATGTAAATTCATAACTAAATAGTAAATTAGAAATCAATTGGTATTATGAAGCCGAGTTACACGCATGAAGAAAGATCAGCTTTGAAAAATTGATTAATTCAAATATTAAGCAAAAACTGACTATAAACTCCTCAACATTTCTACTGAATATTAATTTTTATACTGCCGAAGAATCTAAATTTTGGATACTATCTGAAGACTCAAGACAAATTTAATTATTACCACAAATCGAACATTAATCAGTAGAATCGTATCCATTTTCTAAAGCTCCTAAAATGCTCAGCAAGGACGCTCGCGATCCTTGCATCTCGCGATTTCGTCAAATACTTTATACGTATACAGTATGATAAAAAAATACGTATACATTAATATGTATACTTTTACCATATATATTATAATAAAACGTAATTAAATTACTTCCAAATTTTGTTTCTAAACTGCATTACAATGTTAAATAACGCGATCTAAATTCTAATTGATGGCATTTTTATATACATAATATATAAAAATGAGTCGATTTTCTTCTTTTATATCAAGTACATAAATGGCCATTTACTGGTGGATTTGCTATATACGATTTTTCAAATTGCGATTCTTATTTGGAAGATGGGCTTACTTCAACTTTTTATTTTGAAAGGACTTTCAAAAATCGTTGGTCGGTGGAGAGACAACTCTGCAGCACTTGATCCCCGAGCTCCATTCAATTAGGACATGATTCAAGCCACTTCCTGGTTTCGATCCTAATATCGACAGTGTTGAGTACTTTAGGATGCTGACTGTCGACTGCGAAGACGTTTTTCCGCATGTTTAAATAATTAAAGATGGGTAGGATGATTTTGTTTCAATAATTTTCAATATTCATAATTGTAACATGGTCGAAATGCACTGAGAGGAGAATTTATATTTAATATGTTTTTAATAGTTATCGAATCTAGTATATTTAATTAAAATATCTTCTCTATGAATAAATCTTCTTTTCTGTGTGCAATCAATAATTTTGTAAATTTCACAAGTAATTTTAAGATTCAAAGCTTGAAGTGGCTGATGATCTAGTCTTATACTAAACGGAATAAAAACGGAAACTTTAACCGATATTTTTGAACAAAATACTTTCTTTTAGAAATAAGCAAATAAGTAATACTATTTTTATGCAAAAGAGTAATTCTTTTATTTGCCAATTAAAATTGATACATCCAAGGATAAATCAGATTAGAATACGCGAGTCAAATATTAAGTATTTGATGTACATCCAAAGTGATAGAACGTAGCAAATATCTACCCTTTGAAGATTCGTTGGAATTTTTTAATTTAATTAATTAGAAGTCAAAATATTGCACTTTAAGTGTTGGAAATAGTATCGAATATCTACGATACCTGCCATTTTCAATTTTTGCAATATACGATTTAACAAAAATTTTTTCCATAAATATATTTAATAACACTATAAAGTTTAGGCAGTAAGCTTTTAGTTAGCTTTTTAGTTAATTCTGAGCGATTTTTTGAAGTCGAGATGTCACAGTTTAAAGAAAGAAACTCATATTTTGAGATTTTTCATAGATTGCGCAGATATAAAAATTTATGGGTTTATAGCTTATAAGATCATCGAATCTTCAAACATAGATATTTTGGCTTTGAAAAATCGTGCAGAGCCGGTTAAAAAATGAAATTAAAGTTTGAAAATTAGACTTTCTAATGAAATTCGTGTAGATAATGGCGAAAATTTTCGTACATTACATCATTCAGAATTACTGAGCTTAGTACTATTTCCAACACTTCAAGTGCAATATCTCGGTTTCTAATGAATAAGATTGAAAAGTTCCGACGAGGTTCTCAAGGGTAGATATTTATGCCAGATTTTATCAATTTTGCAACCATTGGGCAAAACTATTTCGGACTTAAGATAGCAAGGTTTTAAAAAAAAGTCCAAATAATCACATGCTTTTTCCGAAAAATAAGCTGTAACTTTTTCACATCAACTTCTAGACAAATTTTAACACCGGCGTATGAAAGATGAAACTTTAGATTATCGAAAATACTATATATGAAATTTTTTTCAGGACCTTTACATCAAAAGTTCCAGCGTCAAAAGATGAGATGAAAAAATTGACATTCCGGACGAAACGGTGAAATACAATTTTTTTTTAAATAATAATAGCATAATCATTATAATAGATAATACTTATCAGGATCTTTAATGAATGTAAATGATAATATATTAAAATAAATAAATATATTGATTTAGATAAGCTGCAAGATATTTTAAATACTAAATATAATGAATACTTAACTATGAAACTAAAAGTTGAGAGTGAGGTTTATCGTAAAAAATTTTAAAACCAACGATATAAATTATAATTAAATTTGTTATTATTATTATTATTATTATAAATAAATGCTATACAACTTTATGATTTTTACAATCAACTAAGTTCTGTCAGTAATGAGAAAAAGTAGCAAATCAGGAGCTACGTATGTAATCCGTTTTACGGTAATCAACTTATTAAAAATATATATGTATACCTATTGAATTGTCTGTCAAAACTAGATTTTTTGCTTAATAATCCGCAACCGATAAAACACTGCTACAAATGCTTAACCAGGCATTATTGCTGGAAGATAATTTCTGGCTTTTTATTTTTTTTATAATTTTTTTTATAAGTTCGGTGAAATTGGACATAAATACTTAATCGATAAACTCAATTAATGTATTTTATTGAAGCACAGTCAAAAGTTTGGCAGCTACATGCCATAATATTTTCATTAAAAATTCGTGTTGATAAAGTTATATGTAATTTGATAAGCTTATGTGCTCGTTCACATGTTATTATTTCAAATCATTATTTACATTATAAGATTACTGCACAGCCTTAGTTTCGTGGCTGTGATGGCGATAAGTTTGGAAAATATCTTATGCATATACTCTTATAAAATAAATTACCGTTACGATACAAGCTATTGTAATTTACTATTCGCTTATATTATATAGGACAGAAATGATGTTCTCTTACTTACGCCTTCATTTTTTTACAATAGCAACATTGCAGCTCGCCAATATTTCGTATTTAAACTTTATGTATAATAAATGTTCAATCTGTGTTACTTAAAAGTATCAGAGTTGTTATTTTACATGTTGGTATAAAATTAAAAATTTGCGTTTAATTGGTGTTTACATTGTACACTACATATGCAATCGTTGTAAAATAAATATTCATCTCACATTTGTTATAAACACCCAAGAGAGGAAAAAGCACGATATAAAGCGAAAGAGTAGAACGTCCAGTGTCAATTTAAAAAGGTCAAAGGTGCTCAGTGTCGAAAAATTAGATTTTAATTAAATATAAATAAAAAGAAATTACTTAAAAATGGTTAAAAGTAATTTATGAAACGAAATATTTTTATATTCAATATCGTATTTCTTTGTAATAAATCATACTTATTCATAAAATTTTTAATTCAATTATTTCATTTATGTAACTTAAAATATATAAAATGCCACTACAACAATCCTTTTAATTTGTTTTTATTTTACGATATTTCCAATTGCATGAAATGAAAAAATATTAATTAAGTGAAAATTATTTACTTTCACTACATGCGCCACTCGTGCTAATTTTCTGATTTTTTAATTAACATTTTCAGATGATGTAAGATACCTCTCTAGGACATACACTCGAAATGTAAAGGCAGACTGTAATATTATTTCTTTGTTATAATATTATATATAAGTTCATTTCATTTTTAGGTAACTTTAATACTTTAAGTCCAGTCTCTATAATATATTTAACAAATATCATGAGAACATTTGAACTGGTAGAGTTCAATTATCACTTAATAACATGGTTGTGATAAATAAGCGTTCTCACTTAAATTATTTATGATATATATACTGCATATCAGCACATAATATGATTGAACATATGCAATTATTACTAAAAAAAAATTAAAATATTTATAGGACTTAAATTATTAATTACAAAAATGCTTATAATACATTTCTTACGAAGTTTGTTTGCTTTTAACATCTACTTTTTCTACTAACTAGAGAGGTTTCTTTGCAGGTTACAAGTAAAATCTTTATATCTTATGTATATAAGTTTATAAAATGTATAATTTTGCACGACTTTATAAAACTGCCTCTATATATTTATAAGATCAATAATGAAAAAATATTGCTTATGTGAACATTAAAAGAAAAGGTTTGTAACTTAAAAATACGAAATAAAAAGTAATAATGAAAGAAAGTAGCATACAATGCTTTAACAGTTATATTGATTAATTTTAAAGGTAAGTTGAGGCTGCAAATCATTGTAGTTACAGTAACGAGAGATTATCTCCAGCTTTATTTCATTTTTAATTGTCATAAATCTCTCTGGTTTTGAGTTTTTCTACTTTAATGCAATAATAATATACATAGTATTTGCGAATGATTACGCATCATTACTTGGATAAACAGTATCAATCGCTTACAGTGTTGTTTTGTATCTTTATTTTGAATTTACCACATCAACGGTTTGAATTAATGTACATACACACATAGCGCATACATAACAATCCGAGCGCGTATGTATGTACACAGGTATATATGTATAGTCGTAGACGCCGTATAAATTCACATATTGATTTAAACAATCAGGAGTTGTTTTCTCTTTAATATTAAGTTTATTTCAATAACTGAACTTGTCGAGAAAATGCATAGCTCCCTTCGAATTTACACTAGAACTTGTGAAAAATTTAAGTCTTACATCGATTAAATTAACGAATATTAAAAACTTTTTTTAACCATTTATCTCTAGCTGAATTTAAATAAACATCATTCATATTTACAAAGAGGCGGTAAGAAAAACATTGATTGTTTTCACCGACACATACATGCATATAGAAAAAAATCTTATCTATTACATCTGTAAATCTCAACATTGTTTCATTTATCGCAATTCTTTCCTAGGTATGTCAAACCGAGACGAAAAACCAGCTAAACGTTCAAGTAAATTACTTCCTTTCTTTTGAGTCTAACAAACGATCGTAACTGAACCATGTAAATTCATAACTAAATGGTAAATTAGAAATGAAAATAGATTGGAAGCTTGTGATTTTGACATTGTGCTGAGTTACACGCACGAAAAAAGATCAGCTTAGGTTGTGGAACTGACGAAGGAACGCCTATCAGTCCCTCCTCACGGTAGACTCTTATTAATTAGCTTGAAATAATTTTATTTAAGTCTGCTTAACGCGTTTTACGGCATTAAGGATCATACTTGTATGTTATTTGGCCGACTGATTAACGCTGGCGGCCGTTTTTGTTTTCTGTGAGCTTTCCGCTGATTCTGCACTTGCTGGTTGATCGACTTCCATCTGCAAAAGAAAGGGAAACAGGTTTTAGGTGTTACGCAATTTCAATTTATTTCATAAAAGGAATGAGTTTTATGCAGGCATTTTCACGTTAAAAAAATATTATCGATCAAAGTAGTCCCAAATTATACTTCTTTTCAACATAGATCGATGTACAAGATGATACGCACCTTCTCCTCCTTCTCGTCCTCGATAAGTATAGGTCCATTCTCAGCTTCGAACTCTTTGAGCACCGCGTCGAGGTTGTATCTCCGCCGATAATTGACGAAGAACGAGCGCAGGTGCGCCTCGGTCTTGGTGCCTATGACGTCGGCTATCGCCGAATAGTCCTTGCCGTATTGGCGCACCCCCTGGACCGCCATGAGGAGCTCGTCGCTGGTCCAACGGGAGTTTATCCGGCTCGAGTTCTCGGGTGGCCGGAGCTCGTCGATCCCTTCCATCGTCTTGCGTTTCATGGTGCTCACCTGCTGCTTGTTTGACTGGATCTGTGCATTGTGGCAATTGAAGAGGGAAGAGAGCCAAGGGGAGAAGTAAAGAAAAGTTTCGTTAGCAGTGTTCTCGTGTGTGATGGGCGGTTATGAGCTTATTCCTTAGTTTATCTGTTTGCTTTTAGATCTGATATTATAGTTGAATCTTTTATACAGAAATCTTTTGACAATTAATAACAATATATTGCGATTAAAATTATACCAAACAAGACATAAACGAGTTACACAGACAATATTCTCTCTACGTATAAAATATATGCTTAACAATTGAAATAATAAAAAAAAGCACTATTAGCTAAAACTTGTATACGAATCACGTCTTTCATACCTCATCTAAAACCAAACAAATAACACTTATATATCGATCGATCTTTCTCAAATCGATCAAAAACTTGCATAAAGCTCAAAAAAATATATAATAAGAACAGTTTTCACAACCATATAACAGAACCATTTTAAAGTAAAATAAAAAAAAAATAAAACCAAATATGTAAGTACAAGAAGCGATTGTTAAATAGAAAAAGAATAAAAATGTACAATATAATGTAAAACATGGATGTATAGAAGAGAAAAAAAAAAGAGAATAAAGAATCGACGATTAAAGAAAATGTAAAAAAAAAGCATAGCTGGAAAAGAAAAATGTATCCACACGATGTGTAAAAAACTATACCAGGTATATATATAGTTGAAATAATGTCTCATCGAACATCGATACATGTATGTATCTACATAGGAGAGAATATATATACACATCGGTTGTCATCATATATAGGATGTCGATGAATCTTTTGGTATAATACCATTGTGTATATAAGTATTGCAACGATTTACACATCAAAGCATTCATTGGCTTACATATTTTCGTTATATATTGGATTTTATGTAATATTTGATTGATAATGGTTTTATGTATATAACGTACTTGTCGCTTCAGGCTAACGATTTCAGTGTCAATAGCTTGCAGGGCGTTGATGGTTTGGTTCGGCTGACCGGCCAGAGCCGCCAAATCGTCGTGATTAACGACTAGTCCACGCGGTGGTTTTCGCTTGTTCGAACGACCCGGCATCGAGCTCAGCGGTCTTGCAACACCCGTACGCCTATAGTCCGTCCAGCAACATACACACAACACACCATTTCTATTTCTGTTTTTTGTTTTTATCGCTGATTACTTTGGCCCGCGCCTCTCGATTCTTTGGAGTGGTACCCTCCAATGAATCGATGGTGCGCCTTTTTTTCTTTTTTATATATTAATGCCATTTGAGTGAAAGCATGTCCTTGGGGTGCGATAATGTGTATAGTGAATGAGTCGAGTGATGCGCTGTCCAGGGACATGCTTTCGACAAATGTGCAGTTCAGTCAAGCTGACGGCGCTTTTAAGACTAGAATATTGTTGCGGTAAAAGGCTTGAGCCACGAAAATTATTAGATTGGCCGTCTGGTGTGGATAAATGGCTTATATATAATTTGAATTCGAACCGATTCTGCCGTTAATTATGAAGGAGGAAGAAAACGAAAAGCATCAGTTGTGTATATAGATAACTTTTTGCAATGCGACCGAGTGCAATATGCAACGCTATTGGACGCGATCCCCAAGATCCTAAGGACAATTGAAGATTTTCGTGACTCGAGCCCCCGTAAAAATAAAAACGTTGCTCCGTCTCAATTATTTTTCTCGCTATTTTTTTTCTTTTTTTTTTCTTTTTTTTTTCTTTTGGAAAACATTAGATCCACTGACCTCCAATGCAGATAGCAGCTATGACACGCGTGTCCCTTGGGTGTAGCACGAACGCTATGACAAGCAACACCGCAGTTGCTACACGAGCCCTACAACACATAATACCCTTTTAAGTAGCTCGTCCCTCCCGCTTGTTATTTATCTTTCTTTCAAAAAAATTCAAAATTTCTGTACATGTGTTTCTGTTCTTTATTATTATTATTTTTACTGGTTTCAGATAATAAGACAACAACAAAAACAAGAACACTATGTAGTTGTAAAAGTAAAACAGATGACATATAGATAGAAATCTCAGCCAGAAAGCCCCATTGAGATGATCAATATGAGGAAATCCACAGAACTTTTAATATTTCAGAAAAATTTTTTGTTATTTTGAAAATACAGGCACATGTTTGGCCCTTGAATTTTTACATACTAGGTATCTTAAGGAATAATAATTCACTTGCGTTACTCATTTTTTTGTTTGCCTCAAAATGTTAGGCTTAAAGAACAAGAATAAATGTTAAAATCTCTATTTTATGATCAACTATATTTTTAAAGTAATGATCGTGCTAGATTCGGGGTCAAAAATCTTTAGATTCAAATAAGAATTCTATTACATTTTTAAAAAAATTTTAAAAAAAAATCTTTTATTATTATAATCTCTTATTACTATTATCTCTTATTATTCTATTGAATACAAGAAAAAAAAACACTATTGGGATTAAAAATATTTAAGAAAAGGCAAAATTTAATATCTATATTTTTAATGAAAAAAATAAGAAAATAGGATTCATAAGTCTCTGTAATATGAAAATTGAATATAAAATAGTGAAATAAAATTTAAAAATTATATATTTAAAATTTTAATAATATTAAAGAAATTATAAAAATAACTTTTTAAAATTATATAATACATGTATATTAAAACAAAACATTAAGTTAAGGGAAGCTTGGTAGTGCCAATGAATTGGCAGCGATTTTTTTTATTGTTAGATAAAACGCCATTTAGCACGTCAAAAAGTTGGATTTGAGAATGAGGCTTTTCCTTACACTTTCACTGAACTAAAAACTGTTGATCACATGAACTGTCAAAATCCTTTTTTTAATCCTAAAGATGTGCTGATTAAAAATAACTGTTTACAATCACATGCACACAAAGTGTACTCATTTTACATTTTTACGTCTGTTATTGTTATTTTTGAAAGCACATATTTCGCACATGGCTCATTTTATTGGCTTTTGTACGTAGAACATTGCTTCATAAGAAAAACAGCGATATCTGATTGCCTCAAGAACGTTCAACAGAAAAACAGTAAAAATTTTATAGATCCTAAAATAAAGGGACAATCTTTTCTAAGCCCGCCATTTTATTTGTACAACAAGCACATCACTTTTTATAAGTGGATTGTTTTTGGGTATATGAGACCTTATATCTGACCAAATTTCAAATTGATCCTCGGATGCCTCAAAAAGTTATAGTATAATAAAGTTAATAATATGTCAAAGGGACAAATTTAATTTTGGTGTTTTTCATGTTTTTCTTGAATAAAATCATATTTTGATAAAATATAAATACAAAAAAAGTTCTGTGGATTTCCTCATATGTACATTGTGTTTCGAATAAAACTAATGTTGTGCTTAGCTGCGATTTTTCACAACTCGAGATGCAAGAATGAATATATATTCTTTTTATGTGTGTTCAAGTTTCCTTATGCTCCGACTGTATACAGAACAAACCAATTTTACTTTTGACATTATTAAAAGGTTCAGAATTGTTTTCACCCATAAACATTGTACGTTTATATTCGCAACATTATATAGCAATTGATAACTAAATTTTTCTACTTTAGATCAAAAACATTATACCAATGTTGTCAAGAAAAAAGAATGTTTTGATCACAAAGAAACATTGTATCTACTCAATTTTTTAGCTCATAAAATATCACTGTTGCGGATTCTGATTAACCCTTGGAAACCGAGGTCAAATTTGTAGTTACATAAATACTGCGATATAGGTAATATGATATATGATCTTGTAAATACAGAAATGTGTTAAGTTAAGCTTATAGAAACGAAGCTGAAATGATTGAAGGATTTTCAACTGAAAATAATTCGTTTTTGTGAATCTGATAGGCTAGAGACAGGAAATGGATAGAAGAGGCTTCTAATGACAGTTACCAAATTTTTCAAGACGAATAATAACTGATCAGTGATTAATTACATTTGCGAAAGTTATTGTTTCAATTAATTATTATTTTTACATTCAAATAATAGTTAATTCTATAAAACGAAGCTACATTAAAGTAATTCACTTTCACGTCATAAATGCATTTAATTTGCTTAAATTTAAGATGAAAAGTTATAAAGAGTTTAATAACGCGAAAAGTAAAATTTTTACAAATACATATTTTTTTCATTTGAGGATAATGCGATTTATCGGATTTTTCGCGTTTAACAATTATTTCTGTATTTTATAACTAATTTGTTTTCAAATTCTTTTTTGCTGAATTCTGATCGCCTTATTATTTAGCATTAATACTAATTTGTACTTTAGAAAGTGACCTACTTTAAAAGAACAAACTATTGCAAAAATAAAATTGAAGTTCATATACACCCACTAGATAAATCCAAAGTGAATATTAAAATAATAAGAAGGGGTGGGGCGTGCTGCTGGTTCAAAGGCTTGATTCAATGATTTTCCAAGCATTGGTTTAATGAATAAGAGAAGTAAGAGTGCACTGCAAGCATTACAATGTAAATTTGAACTTTATTTGGTGGATATTGAGATAAACAATTGGTGATGAAGGACGACTTTGAATATAATACAAAGCATTTAACGCAGAACATCTACTTTATAAAAGTAAGGTATAATACACTGGCGCAGTGCGAAGGAAATAATAACATAGCAAATATGTATGTATAATATATGTATATGTATAAAAATTATGAATAAGCAATACTAAAACAGAGGACTACGCAAAAGTGGGAATTTTTGTTTTGTCTTAAGGTTTAGGTTGAGTACCTGAACCTGAGGAACGTTTTCCGAGTCGGATGAGGCCTTGGCGTCAGTGCCTTGGCTCCCTGGCACGGTCTGGTTCTTTCCACGACGAATTCCGCGGTGGATCGTCCATTTCTGGAACGTTCCATATTTTTTTTTCAAAAACGACAAAATCTCACATCTTACATAGACACTGTATCGTCGACTAACAAACGTATGGTTTTTCTTTAAAGTTTTTTTACATCCTGACATCTAACATCAATAGACATTCAAGGAAAGACGTAAGATAAAGATCATTAAAAAATTAAATCTCCCAAAGCTTCAAGTTTCTTATTAATTCATTTTAATAGAAATATATTTTATCCCGATAAATGAATATCGTTCTTACACAAAAGTTATTTGCATAATCTCAATAGTCATTTATTCGTAATCTTAAGCAAACACTGTTGTGTTTCTGTATATCCATATATATTTCAAATATTTAGCATGCATAATTTCCTATATAATAGAAAATAATAATAACATTAACTTGTGAACGATTTTGTCTTTAAATCTTCCCATGTATTGGTATATCTTGCAAATATTCGTGGTGATTGCTCTAATGAGAAATGAAAAAATTCGTGTTGGTGATATGGATCTTTTTTACCTTGTGGTGTTGTTGAATAGCTAACATAATTTTTATCAAGACTTAGTTCGATCCGTGTCTGTATAAGTGGTTCGTACATAATCGTTCTTGTCTCTTTATACATAATGCCGTGTGGATACATTTTTTAGAGTAATCCCATCTTCTACGAAAATTGTTTCAGGAGTGTGACTGGCCAGAATTAATTGACCAGAAAAATTTGATAAGATTTCTTAAAGGAATTAAGTAGATGCTTCATAGTGAAAAGTACAAATTTATTATATTCTAAATTGCACCAGTTTTAAGAAACATATTTTCCCTTGAAAAATCTCTGGAGCAAAATGTAAGAGAAAATTGATTTGATGATAATAAGCTATATTATTAATTATGCATTTCTATATACAATTAGTATTGCTAATACTTAAATACTCTTACATTTTACTAATGATAATGCTATGCAATACAATTGCTAAAATGCTATTTATAAAAAAATGATGATAAATGCAATGAATTAAATAAAATTAATGCACAGGATGTATAAGTGTAAATATACACACTTATGTAAAAGTAATTCCAAAAACAAAAAATAAAAATGAAAAAAAAAAACAGTAAGTTTTTGTGATATGCTGCTGCATGCAAAATCATTATGTTCTATACAATCATAAAATGAAGATCGATTATCTTACTTTTTCCTCAGATTCACTTTCTGTGTTGGAACCCAATTCACTTCCATTTTCACTTCCATTTTCTCCTTCTTTACCACTGCTGGTTAGTTTTCTTGCCTGTCTGTCCATTAATGATGTCTTAGTTCGACTCTTCTTCCAACTGTAGTAGTATTTGACGAGGCTAGCTATCGATTTGTCTGGAAGCTATCAAGACATTTTTTTATAAATAAAGGTATTCAAAAGAATTCCTAGCAGTACTTTAAATAATTGTTTGTTCTTTACCATTTGACGTATTCTGTGAAAACTTTTTCCGTGAAATTGAAAAGCTTGTTCAAATAAAACTTTGTCTTCTATTGTCCATTCATCAGGAAAAGGTGTAAAATTTGCTAAATCCAGAATGGCTCGCTCCAGATTGTGTTTGTGCCAGAATAACATTCCCAATGCTTGTTCTCCGTTGTAACCATACTTTTCTTTTGCTAAGATTATGTACTCATCCACTGAAAGATTTTGAATTAATAAATTACAAGTTACAAAATAGATTTAACAAATTATAAAAGAAATTTTGAGTGCATTACATTTTTGATCCGATATTTCACTTGTAGGAGACCACACGAGTAGAGCCCTTTCCGAGCCTACATCCAATTTTCGTTCTGAAAAAGTAAAAAGAAATCATTATGATCCAAAATCTAAATATCGGAGAATCTGAAAAGTGAATATGAGCTGCTTACCACTGACGGGAACCAATTCTGGAACAATTACCTGGTAATCTCTTCCAACACGAATCTTCTCTGCTGGAACTGTAAAAAACGAAAAGAGAAATATTTGAGATACTTTTTCAAAATTTTCTCATAGAGTATATAGACGACCTCAATCATCGCAACACAATTAAATTGTGAAAATAGCTTCCGCGAAAAAATGCAATTTTCAAAAATCTGAACACTGCCCTGAAAAGCTATTTTCGAAACAAGAAACTCATTTTGTCGACTAAAATTTAACGGTCATAATAGTCTGTGAAAATGGGGCAATAAGTGGGGCGCGCTGTTTAAAGAAGGAAGACGGCGATGAGAGTGAACCACCACATTTTTCTCTCTAATCGATCGATAGACCCACGATTCCATCTCGCCCCGAGGTCGAAAGAAACATCCCCTAACTCATCTTCTGAGCATTGGTCTTAAAAAAAAAATCGCATCCCTCTCGAGGCATCATCAAACTCCAGGATGTAGAACAAAAAATTCTTGTGCATCAACATGAAAGCTCCAAGACGGGGGCAGAGGCAGAGGCGGGCTAGGGGGAGGGGGAAGGGGGGGGAGGTATCAGGGAAAGGGAGCGACAAAGACAGACAGAGAGATATAGAGCGAGAGAGAAACTATGAAAAAAACGGAAAAAAATGTGTTCCTTACCTCCATCCTCCTCGCTGGAGGACTCGGTCTGGCCGTTGGGACTCGGTCCCGTTGATCTGCGACCGTTCCTCACGCTCTCCGAGTTCCTCTCGGCCAGCACCATCCTGCCTCCTCGGCCGCGCTGCTTCTTCTCCGCGCCCTGCCTCTGCAAAACTGCCGCCGTACTGCTGCCTGCGCCTCCTCCTTTTCAATTTTTCCCTCTTTCCTATTTTCGCCCGTCACTCTGAGTGAGAATAGTGTATTGCACACACACACAAGCACGCACACGCGTGACAGTACCGAGGGGTTGAGAGAGCGAAGCGCGAAACTGCAGTGCGAGAACTGACGGCGGTGGTCGAGGATGATAATCTCCTCTTATTACCCCCTCGACAAGAGACAACACCGAATGGTGTACCTGTTCCCTGGTTCCCAGCTAACTGAAGATCTTTGGACGAAGTTCTACGTTAGGATGCTCGGGTGTGCGAACGGTGTCTGAGAGCACGCCACGGCCGACGACAACTCACTGACTGATGGGCTCCTACTGCTGCTGCTGCTGCTGTCTCGAGGATTTGAGAGTATCTCACGAGCGTTCGCCACTTCGTTCAACCGTATGGACTATACCTATAGCACATAGGAGCGCTGTGGTAGTGAAAGGAGATATAAGTATTAAGTAAAGAGCGGTGACGCGGTCAACGGTGTACCTACAGCCACATTGAACGGCGTCACTATGTATACTATGTAAAATTGTGTGCTGTTGAGCAGCCTGCAGCAGCAGACCTGTAAGCAGAGCAGCTGCAGGGGATTGGGGAAATTCTGGGACCGTCCCGAAACGGGACATCCGTAATGTGTTTGTCGGTCACAAAAAGGGCGCCAATTCCAAATATAAACTTTTATTTTATATCTAGGCATGCAAATCCGAAACTAATATAAATTAGAATTTTCCTCTTTATTTGATGTTGTTTTGTCAAAACTTTGCTATTGATCCACGAAAATCTAATCTTTCTTAGAAAAGAAGCTTTGTACTTTCGTATACCTATAGCTAAGTTTTATTACTGCTATATATAGGTACCTACTCGAAAGGTCTACCAGGTCTACCTTTACAGTGTATATCAATTTATTCATTTGTGAACTTTACCAACTACCTATGTACCCTAACTCTTAGCATTTTTTAAATGTGTAAAATAAATGCAACCCATTTTTCTAAATATTAAAACTTATAAATAATATTTTAGTGGGTACGATTACTAATTATAAAGATGTTTATAAACAGATCGAAAAGCAATATACTATATATAATATATTGATCACTTCCGGTACATTGTTTCTTGTTAAACGTATATCATGTATATACTTGTCTACGTGACCTACAGGATTTAAAAAAAATGGAATATTAATTCATACTAATTTTCATGCAAATGACAGATTACGGCAAAATATTAATTTTGTTAATTTTGTATATTGCTAATCCGCAATGCATGGGGTCCTACATTAAATATGTCCATATGAAATTTTTTATGTACTAGACTTTATATCGTGTGTTATTATTTCTAATGTTTAATTTTGCACGAATTATAGCTTTTCCACAAAATAAATTGTTATTTGTTAGAGAATCAAGGAAGCTTCAGATGACCACCATTTTGAATTACAACAGATACAACATAGGGTATATCTACAATTTCAGCATTTTACCAGCGGTCACTGACGTCACGACCAGAGGACCAGCACCCAATTGGTCTAGGAATAAATTTCACAAATTTCTTTGCTCTACATTACTAATATTTTTTATACGACTACTCAAAAGTTGTTAAAAATATCTCAATCCTCTATTACATTTTAACAGAAACTATTGCATATGTAAATATGGTTTCAGTATTATTCATTTTTAGAGTATATTATGTTAAAAAATTAAATTCTTGATCCAGTAAAGATATATAGTTACGCATCTATATCGTGTACTAGCAGAGCATTCGTGGCTACTTTTATGAAAACTTTTTTTATTCTGAATTTGCTAACTTAACTAAATTAACATTCATAGCTATAACACTTTCATAATCTAATTGTAATATACAATCAAATAAAGTTGTCGCTTATGTTTTGTAATGAAATAAAAACATGGCGTGCTTAGAGTAACACAATGACTATAATGTTGCCAATAATAATTATGATATCTTATCTACCTATCGAATATAAAAATTCTTATTTAGATTTAAAGTGCCGTAATATGTGCTTAATTTTAAATACTACTTGAAATAAAATTGTTTTTGGTATACGAAAGAAAATAAATTACTTTTTATTTTCGTACTCCGTAAAACCTACAAAATATCTACTTAATCTATGTTTACAATCATGAAAAGAATTTCGAGATAAGTATAATGCGAGAAAAGCATCTCAGAAATATCAAAATACACTGTAGTTTAGTAGATGGATATATATATATATATACTTTCAATGCATGTATAGATATATAGCTTATGCATCACCGGCTGCGTGAAAAAATGAGCAGCAAAGCAAGCAAGCTGCGTGACGTCACAACGCTGAGCTACGGTTGTACGAAGCGTTTGAGAATCTCTCAAAGTTGCGCGTCTCCTCGGTTTACTGAAATTCACCGAATTTCACTGCAATGCTCGCTATTAAACATAGAAAAATGCTCGTTTTGTAAATAAAGCGTTTCTAACATGTTTTTAAGTGATTTCAAGCTTAATATTTCAAATCTATCTCGAGCTTTTTATATACCTATATGCTTGCATACAAGATCAACACATACGTCGCATACGTGCAGCTAGCAGCATCAGCGTTGCTGTGGGTAAAATACTCGGGTGTATTATACGCTAATAAGTAACTACATGTATTCTGCAGTATTGAATACTTTTCACATGATTTTTTTAGTTGTGAAATTCTATGCAGTTAATTGCGAAATCTTTATCGTGCATTTACTTTCATATATATACATATAGAAAATATTGATAGAAAATTAATTACAAAGACAAAGTAGTTAAAAAATAACATCATAAAGCAGAGACAATGCAAAAATGATGTAAAATACTTGATGAACTCATATAGATGCTTAAAAATTAGCTATACTTTTCCTCTTAATTTATTTGTTAGCTATAAGATAAATTATTACATGCATAGGTATGACTATTTAAAAAAAATCGGAACTAAACAAATTCACAACATATTTGAACCATATGCTAATGCATTTAATATAACATACTAATTGATTATATTTCTATATTCATAATTTTCTGAGCATTTACAATTGGATCTTTCTAATAGAATTCATATAACTATTATTAGTTTCAAACGCTAAAACTATTTTTAAATAGTTATAGTTATTGCCATACATTTCTAACTATTCATAATTTTTTGGGGCCTACGAATTGACTTAAAAATTAATATCATTTTAGATGTAGAATTGTTTATACTTTATACTTGGATGTTAATAAAATTAAAAGAATTATTTATAAAAAGTCATAGTAACATAATTTATTCAGAATATGCATAAAAATTACGCATAAAGACACTCGGAAAAGCGAGGTTAAGAAGTTGAAAACTCAATTTACTATGCATTTTCTATGTATATATACTCTACCTACGCGTTCTCCAATCCTCTTTCCCTACATACACATGTATTATATTATACAGAGCTGCACTCGAAGTTAATGCATGGTGATTGTATACCTATATCGTGCGGGAAGAGAGAAAATCTCAGATAACGGGAGGGGGGCGCCACCGTCCGGATTCTCCCGTTTTCGCCACCGATCGCGAGTCGTCGTCTCCGTGTTCGCCCAGTGGACTTTGCCAGCAGCAGCCGTGCAGGGGAACATTGGTCAACTTTACAAATTCAATGTAAATATTCCGCAATTTATCGATAAGGCAAAAAAGCTGCACGCGGCGTTCGCCGATCGTGTGCTCGTCCTTTCAAGCAAACAGGTTCTCTTTCTCTTTCGACTCTTCTCTATCTCTCGAAATAACCAACAAATTTTACCTCCTCGTCTCTCTTTTACTCTCTCGTTCTTTTACGTCCTCTCTTCTCCTCTCTTTCTCATTCTCTCTGCTTCGCTTATTTTCCCTCGTGTGTGCTCTATATCTCTGAATGTTTTTTTCTATCTTATTTCATTCACTTTATTTGTGTCGTGTTGCCAATGATATCTTATCAAGAGGCGAAAGCTACTTGATTCTCCATGTTCTCGTTTTTTTTTTACCTTTTTACTGTACTGTATACTCTGTTTTTAGTGTTTCGTTTTTACTAAAATTATTATATACTTAGTCTGTGCATTGCCCTTAAATTTCATTAGGTTCATGCAATATTTGTTCTTTGCACAGCCATTCAGTCATGTATGTGTATGTTCCGTGGCTTTCCATTGTTTACTTTTAGCCGTGGCATTTTCTTAACATCTCAATGAGAGCATGGATCTATCTCAGCCTCACCTTGATTATCAAGTCTTCTCAATCAAATTTTGGCTTAACACAGTAACGACTTAATTGCTCCCTTTAGTCAAGCTTTGGTAAATTACATGTAACTCTTTATAACAATATTATTCATCTACAAAGCTTATGTAACAACCATAAAAATTTTATGACTTATTTGAGAGAGACTCTTTTTTGCAATTTAGTCCCTACTTTCTTGATACTCTGGAATATTCCACTACAACACATAAAACTGAAATAAAATTGGAAGGCATGATTGAGTTTCAGTTGCATGAGTAAAACCATAGATTACAATTCAATATTATTTTATTTGTACATTTATTTCTCTTACATAATAGATGATTGTCTGAAAGAACATCAACTTCTGGATTCGCCGTGCCATAGGTTTTAATTAGAACCCTTCAGAAGTGCAACAGGATAATAACTCGTAACAATGAAGGTTGTGGCATTGATTAGTGGTGGCAAGGACTCTTGCTTCAACATGATGCAGTGTATAGCAGCAGGACATGAAATTGTGGCACTGGCTAATTTATATCCTGTTGGAAAAGGTATAATGTCAATAATTAAAATAGACAATTCAAAAACCAAAATTCTCATTCATTTATGATAACATATTGTTTATTAAAAAATTAGTATTAATAATTATAAATTTAAAAGATTCTTTGTTTTATGTAAATACATATGTTATAATAATCTTTACCACTTCCTACCATGTACAGATCTTAAAGCTCTAGCATTTAAGAGATCAACATCTTTCAAGTTTTGAAATTCTTGAAGAATAGATCATGTATGAATATCTAGCATGTAAATCATTCATTAAATAAATGCTGTATTTTGAATGAGTTTTTTTAATTAGATTTCGTATTTATAAAATAGTTAAATGCATTAATTTTTCAAATGATTAATTTCTTTTTAGATGAACTAGATTCATACATGTTCCAAACTGTGGGCCATCAAGGAGTAGAATTTATTGGAGAAGCAATGGGACTGCCTCTATACCGTGAACCAACTTTTGGGAAATCGAAAATGCAAGAAAAACACTACTTACCCACTGAAGATGATGAAGTTGAAGATTTATACAGGCTTTTAAAAAAAGTCAAGGTATTCTAAGTCATAAATTGCTTAAAATTTTGGTATCAAAAATTTTTTACTTTTTTTAATGAGAAAAAGATTGTGTGACTTCTTTAATAAAATTTTTCCGATATTTATGTTAAATATAATTGAAAACTTGAATTAATATTGCTTATCATATTCTATGATCATAGTTTCTAAATAAAGTAAATAAAAATCATAGATATATTCATATATATTCTTAAAATATTTTAGGATCGAGAGGATATTCAAGCTGTTGCTTCTGGTGCTATTTTAAGTGATTATCAACGAATACGAGTGGAAAATGTGTAATGATACTAACAAAATTTTTAATTAAACTTAATATACAGAATGTAAAATAAGAATCATATTAAATTGATATTAATTTTAGATGTAGCCGATTAGGACTAGTATCACTATCATACTTGTGGAGGCGAGATCAGGAACAACTGTTAAAAGAAATGATCGAGTGTTCTGTCAATGCAGTTCTTATAAAAGTTGCATCGTTGGGCTTAGAACCTAGGCATTTGGGAAAATCTATCTCTGAGATGCAACCACATCTCGCCAAAATGGTAAGTAAATGTCTTAATGACTGATGAAAGCTTTGAAAGTTGTGCTTGTTGCCTTACATCAATTTTGGATCGACTCCAATATTCCGGCGTTAACTACAAAACTTAAAGTAGCGAGTTATTTTGAAGTCTTTAAGTCATGAATTTTTTACAAAGACTACAATAAAATGTTTAGAAGTATGTAATGATGTAAAAGTAATTTTTTTGTTTTAGAAAGAAAAATATGGTTTAAATGTTTGTGGAGAAGGAGGAGAGTATGAAACATTTACTTTGGATTGTCCTTTGTATATCAAGAGTATTGTAATGTAAGTTTTAATTTAATATGAAAGTATAATATCCTTTATCACGTCTAATTGTACATATGCTTTTTTAGAGATGAATATGAGAGCATAGTGCATTCAAATGATGAAATTGCACCTGTTGGGTACCTGAATTTTAAAAAAATACATCTTCAAAATAAAAATGTTAGATATAATACTTGTTATACTCAATATTTGTACAGAATAATTGATATTTTGAATTTAATAAAACATAATTATTTTAGAGTGGTATAGAAAACTTGACTCTTCAAGAAAGACTGAAAAATGTTCCAGTAAAAACTCCACTTGACTATATTTCGGAAATAGTTGGACCAGATTTACAAGATGGATGTAATTTGTCTGATGATGAAAATGATGAGCAGGAGAAAGATAATAAAGACTTACAAACAGCAAATACTGGTATGATGAGTTCAGTTAAAGTATAGAAAAAAATGTTGCTTATATTATTCATAAAGTTTTTAAAATATTTTTAAAGGCATAAATTTTTATCTATAACATTTTTAGTTGTAAAAATTAACAAGTAACAATTTGCATAAAATAACGTACGAAAATTCATCAAAGAAATATCTTGCTTCTACGAATTTTTTACTAATTATTATTCATTAGGACAACTAAATCCACCAAGTCCTACAGAGATAACGTGTGAACAAGAAGAATACCCTGATGTCCCAAGTGTTAATAAGAACCAAACTGGCTGGTACTGGTTTGGTAGCATCGTTGGTAAAAACCCAGAACCAAAGCTTGCTATGGCTGAAGCATTAGATAGTTTAATTGGTAATATAAAAATATAAAGTGATTTTATTACAAAAACATTATTGTTTCGTGTTTGATAATGATACAAAATTTTTCTTTATATTCAGATCTAGTCAAAAAAGAAAATCTAGAAATATCAGATATAGTTGCAGTGACAATGTTTTTGAAGGATTTATCAAGATATACAGACATAAACGAAGTTTATGTGTCAAAACTTGCAAAAGTAAATCCTCCTGTTAGAGTGTGTACAGAGATTCCTATTAATTTTCATGTTGTTTTGGATGCACTAGTGTATAAGAAAATCGCGGAAGACGATAAAAGTGATAAAAAAGTTCATAAGAGACACACGATGCACGTTCAAAGCATAAGCCATTGGGCACCTGCCAATATTGGACCTTATTCACAAGCTGTTCGAGTAAGTACATGAAGTACTATTATTTTCTTCGTTTTTTATTTTGCTACATGTATGGTCTCAAAGATCGTTTTTGAAAATAAATTTATGATTATTACGGCTTACATGTAATATAATAATGTATTTAACGAGCAAGAATATTTAAGAGACACTACAGTATTAAGAAAGTAACAAAAATTTTTAATAATTAGTATTGATACTGTAAAATGTATATCTAATATAATAAAAGTATGAAGAAAATAGTAATTTGAAAGATTTAAAATCAATTTTATCATAAATAATATTGATTCTGAACCATTACTGAATAATAATTATTTTGATATACCCACAAATTGCTATGCTAAAAATATAAATTTAATTTTAATTACGCTATTAGTATTAAGTAGATTTACCGAAAGTGCCGCATTATAATTATGTTATATTCGGAAAATTATATAGACGTCCAAAACGTTTGGACTGGTTTCTGTGCTTATGTATATATTATATAATACCAAATCGAATCTATAAATTTAAATATATTTTGATAGAGTTTTTAACTTTAATATAATTATAAATACTAAAATAATTTATATTGTACTAAAATAAGAAAAATTTTCATTGTATTATTTTTCTGATAATAACTAGCACCATTATCCGGGCATGTAAAATAGAATTATAACATAATCGCAATAAAATTTATTCATTGTTAATTGATAAAGTTCATAATGCTAATCGAAAACCCGAGTAAACTGTATGATTAAATAGATTACAAAACAATAAACAGCTTCTAAAAAACGGATTAAACTGAATTAAATGTCTATAGAGCGAAGGAAAACTGAAAAGTATTTTGTTACAGCTTAAAAATTAACATAGGTAGTATATACATAGGCATACGATGCCTGACTATACGCAGAATCTTCTACTAATCTTGAATTTCTACATACATACGTATTACTTATATCCAGAAGCAACTTTCTTTCGATTTGTTCTACACATTTCAAAATAATAAATAATTCCTTAACTTAATTCTTGTCAGCATAAAATTATAAGTTAAATGTTTACGCTGATATTCTTGTCATTAATTTTCTTTCCGTGTGCTTTGCAGGTAGGTGACATCATTTCGGTAGCCGGTCAAATACCTCTTGTACCGGGTAACATGGCCATCCTCGACTCAAACATTAAGAGACAGTGTCGTTTAACTCTTAGGCATATAAATCGCATTGTAAAGGCTATGGACTCCAATACTGAATTGAGGCACATTGTACAGGGCATTTGCTTTCTGACGCATCCGAGCTATATACCGGCGGCGCGTAAGGAGTGGGAAAAACGTACGAATAATGCGATCGTCGATTACGTTGTAGTGTCAAGCCTCCCACGCGGCGCCCAGGTCGAGTGGTGCGTTTGGGCGCATCGAGACAACAATAGATTCGAGTGTAAGTGTTGATGCAGAAGTAGCCACTGGGACGTGGCTATTATTACCCCGGAGACGAGCTTTTATTAGATTGTGTTCGGTCTGCTAATGCATAGATGACTTTATTTTTGAACCCATAATTTCTCCTTTGTTTTCGGCGTTTTTACATCTTTTGTTTTGTTTATACAGATGAAGAGACTGGCAAGTGCGTTGGAAATTTCAAGGTTGCCATCAGACGAAGGTGGAATTATGAGAATAATGTTTCAGCGATTGTTTGTTACTTGTCAACTGGTAATTTTTTTCTATATATGGATTGTTTTAATTATTAGCTCATACATTTTATGTATCTCTTTATTTTTAATATTTTACTATCACAGGTTAATTATAAATAACCCGTATAAAGTACTTATAATAAGTAAATGAATAAGTATGATAAATCTTTAACGAAAAAAGTTTTTGATCAGTACACATATTTAAAATCACATGCATCTACAATAATCATTTAAAATTTTATTTTTTTGTATTTATTTTTGCAATAGCATTTAATTTATCGTATAGTTATTCGTAAACATGTAGTATAAATAGCTGATTATGGCCTGTTATAATAAAAGCACAATTACTATGCTTATATAGTACTACATTCGAATAAAACGTGCTCTTTTACAAGAATAAATTTGCATTAATTTACCAGAATAGTTTCTTGCCAAATTAGTGTTTCCCAATGGAAATTATTCTATAATAAAATTTGACAATAGTAGAGGTAGAAATGAGTTTTATTAGAAATGCGGTTTAACATATTATCATAAAAATTACGACAATTTCCGACCATCTGTTAATTTAGAAGTCAAAAGGCATTAAATTTTTTCTGATGGAATGGGCATCATTATAAGTTTTGTTAATTGTTTTATTCAACTTAACAGCTGTACAACATTAAAATGTCTTAAAATAGTGACAAAAGCAGTTAGAAGGAATTTCAGTGTGTGTTTAGAAAATTTATATGGTCAGTGTTCAGTTTAAGAAGGCAATTATTTCTTAATTTTAATGAATATAATTTAGATATAGGTATTTACATTCTTTTATGGTAAATCAAAATTTTTAATTGATTAATTTGTTATTCTTATTCATATTATTAGCTTTCTTTATAAAAAATCGTGAGAAAATTAATTGCTTTATTTGAAAAACTCGGAGAATATAAAAAATGCACGACGTTTGTTCTTTTTGTCGGGGAATAAGTAATATGAATTTTTAACAGGTTCTTCCAATTCGACTGGCAATCTGACGACGGAGACGAATGTTTCGTCCGCTGACTTTACGCTGCCCGAACTCATCGAGGCCTTTGAATATCTGCTTTGCAAGCTGACGAAGGGCTCGCAAGTTGAAAGTCCTTCCTGTAACTTGCGGATCTTTTACAAGGTTGGCAGCTTACCCGGTCCAAGCTTCATTCAAGAGGCACTTTCTCATTTCACCAGTCGCAACCTTGTAACGACGATCATACCAACGCGGCATCTGCACAACTTTAGTACCTTCCTGTCAATTTGCGGCATCAGGCATGAGTAGTAAAGACGAGCAGCGACGGCCAGACTTTTTCATATTGTCAATTATCGAGGAGGGGAAAATCGAAAGTCGCGTCCTTGCCGAACGTACAGGCAGTCAGGAGACGGAATGAATAAACAGCACGTAAAGACATGCGAAACTCGGCAAAGCGGACGTAAGTGTACAATTAGCTTTTTATTACGAAGATTGGGGATGACGGATACTTTGAATGCATTTCTGCAAATCTAAATTTCAGTTGACAACTGGCCGGTTTTAGCCGAAATGTTTATCGGAAAACAGATCTTCGATTATTTGCACTTTTATTTAAAGTTACTCAAAGTAGTTAATATTAATACAGAATTTAGCTATCAAGGTGATGATGAGTTTCAATATTTTTTAATAATTTAAAAAAAAATCAATTATTAAGATCTGTTTCATGTTCTTTCGCTTTTTATGCTGAAAGATATACTCAACAACTCTCAATATTCAATTTTGAATTTCTAATATTTGCTGCGCATGACAATATAAATGTAATTAATTTCAGTTTTAATTTTAAGTTTTAATATTTTTAATAACTTTTTTTATTAATTTTTTTCTTGAAATAATTAATGTTAATAGAAATATCATTTTTAAGAGTGTTCCTCAAGCTACCACTGATACCTAAAGAGCCGCAAATAATAAATTTTTTATCATTTCTATTTTATTTTTTTATTTAACTAATTGGCAGTAGCATCAAATGATTTCATATATATTTTATAAATCAGTTTTATTTGTATACTTCCACGTGTAAAAAATATTTAAGAAGTAATAAAAAGTAATTACATATGTTATCAATAATTTATAAATACATTATATAGCCTAAATTTAAAAAGATAAAAACATTTTATTGTAAGTGGTGTTCAATGAAGACAAAAAACACTCTTAAAAGAAGAACTTTCCTAAGTTTTTTAGCATTTCAAATGTGACGTTTTAAGAATACAAATTATATAAGAGAAAATTACAATAAAGTAGTCAATGTATAATTATAAAGAAGTATATAAAAATATCTTAAAAATCCTTAGCAAAATAAATTTGTTTAATCATTAAACAATCATTGAAAGTGAAAAGTAGCTTTAACTTTTTTTAATAAAGTCGTGTAATTCTAAATGGAATTACATTTTTTACTCTATTGATTATATAATATCGTGTAATGATGAAAGACAGCTTTTTCATTTTAATAGGAATAAAAGTGTAATCCGTTAAAAGCATTGAATCCTTATATTCAAATGATAATTTTCGACACTAAGAACCTAGACTACCTGTACGGTTCGGTGATACTGCACTCGATATTTATCGACAATGCATGTAGATATCTTTTACATTTTCGCCTAGTCAACGGGTCGAGTGCAATCCTGAAGAGGCCATCTCGTTAGTAGTAAGTGCTCCGAACGATGGGATCCATTTATGTATAAATTTGTACACAATCTTACGTTACTTATCACTCATATCTGCTCGATACTTTTTTATCATTTCCGAATACTGCGACTCGCGCGGAATGTTAGTAAGTGTTCACAGATTTGTAAAAAGAAGTATGAAATCTCGCCACGTACTTTCAATGTTCGTGAGCAACGAATTATAATATGATATAATCAAACCGTAATACCACGTCGACATACTTGCGTTTCGATGGAGAGATTTTCAAGGTACAACACCACTTTGATGTATGATGAAAAGTGACCTTGTTGAAAAACTATACATCTGCAAATATTTTTATTTTAAAATAAAAGGAATCAATTGATTTTTGCACTTTGGCCTGTGTTTTAATCTCGTGTGTTTTAGTCGAATCTTCGAATTGTTCGAGAGCGAGTACGAGAAAAAATGTGAGAGTGTGAATGGGAGAGAAAGGCTAAGAATGATAGGGAACATTCAAAAAAATTTTTGAAAAGTTTGTTATTCGTCTTTATCATGTACATAATGCAAAATAATGTAAAATGCTCTTATACGTGTAATAAAAATATCGAATAAGATCGCTTGTATACCTCAAAGATAAATTCGTTTTTGTTGGATGTGAGAAGGCCATGTAAGTAATAGTCGAAAATCTGCTAAAAGGCATGACTAGATTATATAAATAATGATGGAATAAAAAATGACCATAGAAAAGATAATATGATATGATTATGAGAGGCAAATGGTTCTGTTTGTATGATTGCTAAAAAAAAGTACTATAAATATGTATAGGATATAAATATAAATGAACATGTCTACCTAGACCTGCAAAGAAAAGATACTAAAATCAACTATTATTGAGAGAAAAAATAAAGAGAATGGTATATATTTTTAAAAAAAGGGTACCTCCTTTATTTATACTTTGTCGCATACTAAAAAAGAAAACCAAATTAATTTTGCTCGACGAATTTAGATGGAGTATATGTGAGGATTCGTCAAAAGAAGCAGAATGAAAGTGAATTGAAGCGTTACATGTTTTTCATTGTTACTTGTATTTATTGAAACGTCTCAAAGTTCCTCAATAAAAAACGCCTAAAATTTACACTTGTTCGTCCACTTAATATAAAATGAAAAAAAAAAAACATTGGAAGGATCGCATAGCGCCGATCTTTTAACATAAATCTTTTAAGTCTTATACTTAATCTTTCTTTCTCCTATAATTAAGCTTTTTATAATACAGATTACGAACATACATTAGTCTAACGAAGATTTGACATTAACAGTGTCCACTGGCGAAACAACACACCACAGGTACATCCATGTAATTAAAAAAATGCGATTTTACATAATTTGCTCCTGCTTATCTTGTTTCTTCATCAACATCATCACACTTGTGCTGCTACAGTAGTGCTGAGTCTTACTCAAAATACAAGAAACGATGCATCGATCTGTATATAATAATATACTTTTTCATCTTATAGTTTAAAAAGTCAAAAACAACTACGTTTTGAATGTTTTGGACATTAGTGGTTTCACCAACTGCTGCCGATTCGGAGAGCAAAACTCGCAGAAATAATGTTTTTTATCAATTATCAATCCCTTGGTTTCCACGCAACCTGAAATAAGACAATGTCATTTAGTTTAATACATTTTATTACACTTATCTATAGAGAAATGTTTTTAGGTTTCACACAAAAATGAAAGTGTATATTTCATTAGCAATTAGTATTGTATGAATATATATATATATATATGTATATATCTATTTAATAGGTGAGTCAATGACATTAAAGTTGGTTGTATTTTATGAGTTAGCATGCAAAAGTAGGTATTAGTGTTAAGTTTGATTAAAATAGTTTGACTAAAACTTTTTGTTAAGTCGAAAAATTATGTAAAAATGTGTTTTAAACAACTACTTTACAAATCTTTAACAAAAAATTTTGATGTACAATGTTATATTTTACAGTCTTGAAATCTCGATGTATAGTCAAGTAAACATGAAATTTTTTGAGAATATTTAAACATAATTTTTCTCTTATCTGTAGGTACGTAAGAATGAAGTGCAAGCAAGGAGCGCTTTATGATACATAATTCGTAGTCCATTGGTATTACCGTAATCTTCAAGTTTAACTAATAGTGTTTAATTAAGGTATATATAAAAGGCTGCAGATGATTTAAAAATCTACAATAACCCTTAAAAAGCTTAAAATAATTTAACTGAACGTTTGCAGTATTTACAAATTCTTCTGAAATATTTAAATATTGCATAATTCTGAAGACAAGGTAATTGTAAATTTCCAAAACGAAATGGAACCTGTTTGGAGAAGTGAAATGAGAAGAATGTTTACCCAGGTGCAGGTATTTATCACATGCTCCGCAATGCACTAGATTCGGTTCCAGGTCGAGTCGTGGGGCGTTATGACAGCGACTGCAGTGCGGACAATAGCGACCTTTACGCCATAGCCTTGTTATGGTGAAAATGAGTTTACGGGTTAGTGAGACGACAATACACCATATTGCTTCAATGGTTACAAACTTTTGTTTCGCAATCTCGTTTACACAAATTGTGAAAATAACTCGTATATAAGCGTGCGCGACATATTTTCTAATAAAGAAAGGATGCTCTATTTTTCATGCTGGTATGCACACATAAATATAGACTTACGAATTACAAACAGACATTGTAAATCACTTTTACAAAATTAATTCGGTGTTTTAAGTAATGCAATACAGGATATTTTAAAATAGTAAAATATTTGCATAATTAAAATGGGTAAATATTCAATAGTAATTTGTTGTAACCGTCATTGATATTTACTGCAGGATTTTTGTTGAACTCAAACTGCTAGGTAAGTAAGTGAATCAATATGGTAAGAGATTTTAGTTTCAAGTTTTAAACACTTAAACATAATGGTATAGAAGCTAGTCCATCTAAAATTATTTTTTATTAATAAATGACTACTATACCTAACTAAAATTAAATTAAATTTGAAATACATATAAAAAAATTTAATTAAATATTATTTCACTAGAAAGCACAGTGAAAGTATTAAAAAAGGCAAGCATAAAGGCAAATGATCAATAATAAATGAATAGCTTTATTAAATGTTCCAAATAAATACACGTTTACTTTAGAGAAATAAAATAAAAATACCATTTAAACGTTTTTAATCATTATACAATCCAAAAAATAAAGTCAAAACCATTTCATTTATACAACATCACATCGTGGTCTGATTTAATAAAGTGTATAATCTGAAATCTTTAATTGTTAAATTATGAATGCTATATACTTATTCATCTGTTCTTTTTTTCCAACGAATATTAATCAATTAAAAAGCAGATGTATTCAATTTTTGGAACATTTAATTTAAAAAAAAATAAAGCCCCTCCACTCAATTTTAATTAGAAACTCGTCTAATTGAAATAAAAAGATTAACAATAAAATAAAAACCTACTTAGAGCAGGGCACGCAGAAAGTTGAAACGTATACTCTAGTGTTTTTGTCGCCCTTTTTATACTCGTGTTGCCACTGCGCGACGCTGTTCCTATCGGAATTCGCACCGCCGGGTTCTTTAGACCCACAGTTCGCGCAGACTGCACATTCTTGGCAGTGCCACCTGCCCTGTGGTACCCTCCTCAGACCGACGCAATATATGTGATAACTGAAAATTGATGTTTTACTTTTAGTATTTAGAATAAGACATTTATTCGTTTAAATGATACTTATTAATATAAGTAAATGTAAAGTTAACTTTATTAATAATAAAAAAATCACATTTTTGTAAAATAAATAGTAAAACGTTAAAATACAATATGAAAAATAAATAGCTTACCCTCTGTCACACATATCACAAAAGAGCATTTTATCTTCATCAGCAGGATCGTGACATTGTGCGCAAGTTTTACAATCTGTGCATTGCCACGCATATGCTTTTATGTGGGGTACCATATCTAAAGTTAAATCTATACACGAAGGATGAACTAAAAGAGAAGAAAAATATATAAATCTAAGATCTATGGAGAAATAGTTTTTTTTAAATATTCATTTATATGTATAAATAGATATTGAGCTTATAATTTTTAGTTTGGCGACCAAAAAAAGCTATAACTGGTTACTAAAAAAATTAATTTACCATTTCCACTACATGTTCCGCACTGTATGAACACCTCAGGCCGCAGCTGCGTATTGACATTATCTAAACACATTTTGCATTTGATATCGGTCTGCAAGGCCAACTCCATATCGACTTCATCCATTGTCGATTGTGAGCCGTCGGTGTCCTGAGTGCCTTCGCTTGACGATGAACTACGCAAAACAACGAAAAAACTTTCTACAGAACTTTCGTAGAACTTGTTGAACGCTCAATCGTATGGACCACTCCGCCTATAATGGCATCCCTTTTTAAAGTAAAATTAGAAATATTGAACGCACCTTGAATCATCTGAAGATGAGTCGCTATCGCTATCGCTTTGTGAACCTTCAGATTGACTATCGAACTTTCTTTCATTAGGTCGCATTGGACCGTATAGCACTGTGTTTAATGGGTAGTACCTTTAATAAAAAGTATGTATTACTTATAATGTACTAAATATTATAAAGTAGAAAAAATACATCAACGTTTTTGACTTATGAAGGAAAAAAACTACAAAATATAGTTACCTTAGCTCAGCGGGCGTGTACTCCCTGTAGTAGTCTGAATACTGTCCAGGTATAACTGCGACTGGATAACTATTACCCCGCTTATTCGAGTCAAGCTTAGGAGGTCTTTTGGGCATGTGAACGGTAAAAGTTTGCAGGTCAAGGCTGCACTTGCGCGTGTCCTGGCGCGCCCTATTGAATTCCGCGTTCCACGATATCGCCGACTGCATTGCCATCTCCGCAAGATCTATCCTGTTGCGCTCGGCATTCGCTGCCGCCGACAGTTCTTTTTGCTTTTTCGAATGCTCTTTGGCCGCCTTTTCGCGCATGTGCTTGCGGTACTCCTCGTACTGTTCAGGAAAATCGTTGCACATTATGTCTAGCACCTCTGAGCTTGACACTGCTGTTAGACCTACAAGAATCCCAGAAGAAAAAATATGAAATCATTATATGTAGGTACTATAAACATTTGTTATATTATAAATATTATAAAATAACTAGTATTGAAATATTAGTTTTAAAATTTTAAGTCCACCTATTTCACTAAATAAAATTTTTTTAAACTAACTGCCCAACTTGAACAGCAAAGTATTATTGGCGGTTTTAACAAGCTTTTTCTGGAAGGATAGCATGCTCAGCTAGTATAAGAATTGCGCAGACAATAAAACTAAAAACTTTTTTTAAATTAAATATTAAATAGACATAATATAAGAAAGCTTATTTAAAATTTAATATTCATGTTGATCATATACGTATGTCAGTAAGGTAGATATAATTCATTTAATTGTGTTGAAATTTAAAAATTGTTTTTACTGATTAATTATTAGAACAATTATCAATTTTATAGCAAATAAAAATAAACCGACATTAATTAAGATCTATCTTTCTTTATTAGTCAATCAGCCGGAGTCGAAAAGAACATCTAAACGAAATTTAGACGTTGAACTCGACATTATTCAAGTCATCCATGCGTGTATTTACTTTCTCAACTTTACAATCTTTTGTAATAATTTTAATTTTTATTTAATAAATTTACCTAACAAGGTTGGCAAACCACGCCAACAAAACGCCGTTAAACACAATCATTTGTTTTGTATTCCAATAACTGAAATTTCTTTTCAACCTCGGTTGATCGATTAATAAAGAAATCTATATCTTGAATGTTCAGAAATAGTCACAATTGAATTAAAAAATTTACAGTTTGATTGTCTAAGTTTTTAATATTTTCAGTATTAACTAGAATGTATTAGGAAATGTTCAATTTACCAGCCATTAAAATAAACAGTGTTTGCATAAAAAATCTAAATTAACCGCGAATGTAAAGTCTGTAGCGCTGATAATCGGTCAGAAAGTTCCATCACTTAGACAAGCATCGACTCACCCATATCGCACATCGACTCGCTGACCAATCCGTGCTCTCTCAAAAAGTTTCTTTCCTCCATATCCACCATTCTCCTCTTAAGGTCCGGATACTTCCTTTTGAAGCTCTTAACTCCCAAATAATGGGATATCTGTTCTTGTATCATGAAGGTCTCGCCGCGTACGGCTGGGCGGTCTTCTTTCCTCTCGAGTGGCCACTCGTACTCGGCGATCTTCTCCACAGTGAATGGTCCCTCGTCCGGATCGAAGCTTATCTCCATTCGGCGAATCTTCACCTTCACCTTCTCTGATTCCGTGGTGGCGGTGCTCAGAACGCTACCTTGCGACTCCTCGTTCACCAGCGGCTCCGACGTTCCTACGAACAAATCCATTTTCTTCAATTGATTATCGATCCTGTTTGAGTGGCGAAGTCATGATCGGTTATTGGCTCATTTCTGTTTCTCTTTTTGTTTGGTTAGCGAATCGATTGGTTTTTGCACTGTCACATGATGGCTTGTATAGGCTTTTCAAGCACACACTGTGTGCTATTTACATTCGAACATGTACCGGGGATCATTTGAGAGACATCGAAGAAAAAGTTCTATTTTTAGGCGCCGCCGTTGGAGGTCTACCAATATAGGTTTTTACGCTTAAAGCGCGTGCTAAGGTGGAGACCTTTCATTAAAGATAATTCAAATAACTGTTCGTCGCGTAACAATACAAATTATGTTGAAAAATTTATACATAACTTCTTTGGAATGCAAATAAGCAGTTCTATTTTAATGCAAACTCTGTTGATTTAATTTTGTAAATATATTTTAAGAGAGTATCTATTTTCGTATACATAATATTTCGAACAATTTCATAGCTAGTGCCATATTAATTTTAAGAAAACATGATTTTGGACTATATTTCAAGTTTAAATATACAATAATTTTTAAATATTTTACTAAACACTAATTATGAACAACTGTTACGAATGTGCAAGAATTTTAATTTTATTACAGTAAATTTAGTTTATTCGTGGGTTACATCAATGTATTATCGACACAAATATTATAATTTTAAATAATTAATCTTTTGCAATTCTGTACTGAAAATTGCAAAAAATATCGTACAGAACTCATGCGTATGTTTCTTGCACTCTTTCTACTCGTGCGTGAAATCATATTTGGCGCCCTAGTTGCATAATACATTATCATTAAATATACTCTTTTAGAAGCATGTAATAATGAAAATGAAAAGTTTTGGCTAACTAACTAATTTAAATCAAACATGCATTGATAATTGATTATAATTGTAGATAACAAATACTAAACAAAATTAAAGTTTACCTGGTACAGATATGTTTCGAGCTGGCGTCTGCGATCTGGAGCTTGACTCGGCGCTCATTCTTGTTTCTTCATCGATGACAGTTAAGGTAGAAATGGGTTCGTTCCTTGCTGCAGGTTCAGTTGATACTTTTTTGATGGATGGGGCCAGCCAATTCTGGTGTTCATGAATAGTAAGAGGATCCTTACTGCTCTCCTCAAGCATTGTGACCTGTTCTGCAACGCTATCAGGCTGCTTTTCATCTTCTTCTGTAACCTTGATGACTATAGTGTCAGATTTCTCCATCGCTTCCTCTTCGACGTCTTCGCTGCTGGCGACTTTCTCTACTTCGACAATGTTTTCGGCTTCTGTTGATGTTGGGGGTAATGCGTCTGCATCGTCAGTAGTACTTATAGTTATTTCCGTCATCTCTACTATTTCTTCCGACACCGTATCTTGCACAGCAATGTGTGCTTCTTCTTGAATCTCTATCTGCTATTTGATTTTAAAAAAATGACAGTTTTTTATTTTTAAATACTCTTTCGGTGTATGTAATATTTAAATTATAACTTTTCTTTTTTAAATGAATTAATTGAATATCTATTTGTAAATCTTGAGTCTTCTTCAAACATTTCAATTTTTATTTATTATTTAATATCAATATTCGATCATTAAACTATTTGAAAAAGTTACTATGCATAAAGAATACTTATATACTATTATCATTGAATAACTACTAATTTGATACGAATTTTTATTTCAAAATTTAATTTTATAGCCTGAGCAATTATAAAAACTTTATTTAAGATAAATTTAATATATTCGCATGCTTGATCGATTCTTCTAAGGTGCTTCAATTTCCAGTAGTCTAAAGGTTGAAACGGCACATTTTAAGAAAACTTATTCAATTGTTTCATAAAAACATTAATAAAAAAATTTATTTTGGTAGTTTCAATATTATATTGCAATAAATAGAAAATTGATAATTGCTATACTACATTAGGCCTAGTCATTTAAAATCTGTTGACAGCAATGCTTAGACTGAGGAGTTTGTTTCAAACTGCTATTATTTACATCAGTGTTGATTTATAGTCTGGAGATCGGCAAAACAAGCTGACGAAACGTCGATAAGTTGAACGAAAAAAAATTGTAGTTTATTTAAGATACCACATGGAGGGTGACCATCAAAATGTACAAATTTTATATCTTTTAATTCTCAGAATCAAATGTAAATAATTGTAAACAAAATATTATCTTACCTGTGAGTGTATGTCAACCTTTTGACTCTCGGACAAAGTTTTTACGGTTTTAACCAATTCCCGGATTTCCATTTCTCTTAACTGTCCAACTGTGCGCTCAAGGGTTGGTTGATTCAAAGCCTTAAAAAGTTCTGGTGAGTTGTTCAAGTTGCTGCTTTCAATGGGTAGCTTTTCTAATGAAATCATAGCTGTCGTTGAGTTCTCGATCGCAGTTAGATCTTGGTCAATTCTTATTTTTTTCATAGGTATATCCACAGCTTCGTTTTTTCGTTTTCCACGACCTTTGACATAGAGATGTTACCGTTGTTATAAGTTCTTATTCTATGTTTTACTAATGTTTTAAAACCCGTTACATAAGTAAAAGAATATATATAATCGAACGTCATACGAATTTTATTTGAGTATATCGGCTTTAATTTTCGATTTTAAAAAGATGAAAATACATGACTTTAATTTTTAATATAAACTTCAAAATATGAAGTAAAACGTAATTTCTAAAGTTTTATAAAAAAATAATTATGAAATTGTAATAAGATCTGTATAGAGTAGTTTCATAAATTAAATTAACTTTTTCAAATTTGGTTTCTGTAATTAATATTTCACACTTATTTTAAAGAAATCAGTTCATAAACCAGTAAGTAACGCACCTCGTCCTCTGCCTCTTTTTGGAGGTGCATAGCTCTTTTGACTTCTACAGGTCCTTCTAGGTCTTTCGCTACCCTCCACACTTCCTGGTACTATTTGTGACTGTATATGTTGAATTGACTGCATGTGCTGCTGATGCATCTGCATTTGCATGTGCATTTGCTGCTGCAGCGTAGGTAAGGGCGGTTGATCCAGACTAAGTGGATCTCTTTGAAGTTCCAGTTCTTGGAAGGTATGGATAGGTGTTACGGATACAGCAGTGGCGGTAGCATTACGTCGGGGACGTCCACGTTTCTTGGGAATTTTCGTCATGGATTTGGTTGGTGGGACCTCGTCAATTATCATGACATCCTGACTTGAATTTGAATTCTCATTAACTATTATGAGTTCAGGCTGAGGTTCAATAATTTCGCAATCCGAATTCAGGGGCGATGGTTCGTTCTGAACATTCAAAGCGTTCTTTAATCGGTCACCCGTTAAAGTGTCACCCGTTGTCAATGAGCAGATCTGGAAAAAATATATTGTTTTTTATAAAAATTTGTTAAATGTTTACGAAATATATTTATGTTTTAAGACCCCTTGATGTATATTAGACTTTTAGGAAGACGAATAATTCATTTTTTACCTTACAAGAAAAATTGGCTTCAAATTTCTATTATAAAATTAAACTTACTAACCAAAATAATAGCCTCATATCTTTGTAAACAAATAAATGTAATAAAATAAAAGCAAATTTGTCTATACATTTTTTAAACTTTTACTATTTGAAATTATTTTAGATTGAAACTAATATAAAATATATAAAGTATAATATAATGTATAATATTTATAAAGAAATAATTGTTTACTATAATGGATAAGTGGAAAATAAATTGATCTTTTGTGAACTCAGTTGAAAATTGGTGTTTATTATAACTAAATTATATACGACGTTTCGGAGGTTTACAACTAATTGACGTTTTAGTTAAGTTAACCATACTTTGCTTAAGAAGTATGCAGTAAAAACGTCGTATATAATTTGGTGATAATAAATTCTAATTTTCAATGGAGTTATGTGTACCTGAGTAATACTAATTTCCTGATTAATAACATTCATTTGGTGCTGACTAACAGAGTTCACTACTAATTTTTGCTGGTGATGATGATGTTCTTTTTTGGCAGCTGGTATAATGGGTTGAATGGTAACATCTGGTAGCATCTGCTTAATGTTTCCTTCCATTTTTAATTTCTTTACCTCAATGGGAGCAATCGTGATCTCTTGACGTTTATTGTGAAAATCGATTATAGCAGTATCAATAGTTTGACTTTTGATTGGTTCAATCGTCACGTCTGAATGGCTCTTCTTGATTGCTTTTAAAGTCGATTCCTTGAATGTTAAAAGATCTTTATGATCCTTGAGCTTGAGGGACTGTGCTGCCGCAACGTTAGACATTTTCAAAGGATCATCCTGGAGCTCGTTAGTCGTGATTATTGTAGGGTGACCAGTTTTTGACAGTTTAATTTTCATCTCTAAGGATGAATCGTCCTTACATTTTTGTTGACTAGTATTCCTATGACAAAAGAATTTATAAGTTGAGGTATATAATATATCACTCCAGTTACTGTAATGATGTAAGAAATCTTATCCATTTATTTGTTCATATTCTGATGGACAATGCGATCATCACATAGATAATAATTTTGTATTGATACGAAAAAAAATCACAATTCTGATGATATTTTTATCTCATCTTTTTACTCGAAAGCATCAATCAAATTCCTTATATTATTAGAACTTATAAGCTATAAAATATTGACAATTTTAAAAATTCCATTAATTTACATTCGCAATTTAATTACTTATGATGATTCAAACTCATTACTTAAATTTTGAATAAATATTAGTTTTGATCGCTTAATGAAATTAAATGTTAATGAATAACTTAAAAGTATATATACGTAAAACTAGGTTTGACAATCACATGAGTCCAGATAATCACTCAGTGCATATTTTACGCATGGAATATGATTATCTGTTTTTCATGTATAGTTACTGGTTAATAGCACGAATAAAATATGTTTTAAGCTCACCCATGATCTTTATTTTTCGAATGTTTCGTTTTAGTAATGTGTGCCGTGTCCTCGACTTCTTTGACTGTCTCTGAATGAATTATCGAAGGATCACCAGTTTTTGAAAGCTTGATTTTCATACCAATAGGTTGTTCTGTTGCTTTCCTAGTAGTCTCAACCGGCGATTCTTCTCTCGTATGCACAACCGAGGCATCACCAGATTTCGATAATTTGATCTTCATACCGATGCCAGTTTTCGATATTTCGTCCGCAACATCTGTGGAAGAAGCAGCTTCACTTTCACCACTCATTAATTTAGTGATTTTTGCTTTGCTGACATCCAACTGCTTAGAACTATCGCTTTCGCTGAACTCTTCAGGAGCATCTCTTTTCCTCAACTGCTTAATCTTCTTAGACCCTTCGCAGGTGTCAATTTTTTCTTTCAGCTCTTCTGTACTTTCGGTGCTGATAATCGAAGCATTTCCATCCTTAGTCTTGGACAACTTAATTTTCATTCCTAGCGGAGAATCCGTTCGCTTGCAAGGATCGTCATTCCTTTCCTTAGTTTCCATTACATCTTTAGTTAGTTCGGGTGGGTCATTGGATATAACAGAAGCATCACCAGACTTGGATAGTTTGATCTTCATGCCGAGAGGAGATTCGGTACGTCTTGTACCCTCCTGAACATCCTCGACGGTTTTGTCCTTAGCCTTTGATACAGTTTCCTTGACATCTTCTCCGGACTGAGGTTTTGTGTCTTGTTGAATGATTGACGCATCACCGGTTTTGGAAAGCTTAATTTTCATACCAATAGAAGGAGAATCCTGTTTTTTAGTAATAGAAGCCTCCTGAAAAAAAGGAATGATTTTATATTTTTCTTGTACATTAAATGGATATAAAGTATATTTTTATTTGTCATAGCTTTAAGATATTTTGAGAATTTAAGAGAATCAGAATATGTTAATGTCTTTAGGATTAACACGTTATTTTTACCTTAATTATGAGAAAACTATGACGTTGAAAATTTTAACACAATTCTAATCTCCTTACACCTATCACTGACAATGAGTAAAAACAGTAAAATAATAATAAAGAAGTGTTTTTACCTGTGCAGAATCTTTGCTATCCTGTTGTACAATTGATGCATCTCCAGTCTTAGACAGTTTAATCTTCATTCCAATCGAGGCTTCACCTTTTCTACCCTCCTCAGTTTTTGGAGCCGACTTCTCCTTCGTCTCCTCTTGCTTCTGCGCCTCCTCATACTTGCTCTCAACAACAGTTGCATCTGCCGATTTCGTGAGTTTGATTTTCATGCCCAGGGGTGAGAGGGTGGAAGTGCTGTCTGTGTGCCACTGAGCGGCCTCGTCATAATTGTCAGTACTCGGTATGATAGATGGATGACCGCCCTTGGACAGTTTGAGTTTGATCTTGCCGAGCTTGTGACCTGGACTGTCTTCAGGATTCGGCGAATTCGCAGCTGAGCGGATCTTTGGACTTTTTGGTGAACGCGGCTCTGAGCATTCGGCTATCGCTGACTTTGCAATTTTCAAGATTATACGAGGTGAACCCACGTTCTCACATTCTAAGTATTGCGGTTCCCGCTGTTGTTTCTCTCCGCTTTCTTTTTTGGGAGTTTCAGCGATTTTTGGCTCTGAGCTAACCAGTCGGTCGGGTGATTCGAGTCTCTGCTTAGCCTCCTTTTGGACGAGCAGACTAGTCTTCGGAGTGCCCGGTAAGTCGGCTGCTTTAGGGCACACCTTGGGAATCTCGCCTGTCGGAGTTGCCCCGCAAATATCATCCAGCACTGACGTTTCCGATAAAGACTCCGAGGTTGGCTGTGCTTCCGATGGCGACAGGGGCTGAAAAGTTTGAAAATATCACATATATGTGTAAGAATAAAAACTACACAAGTTTCAGAATGTCTATAGAGTGGCAGATCAATGTCAAAAAATTCATGAGTTTAAAATAAAATTATTCGATACAGTAAGGAAACAATGCTGCAGTTTAATATTATGTATGAAGAACTAATTTTTATTATTAAACTTTTATTTATTTTTTTAAATTATTTAATTACTTTAACATTTGAAACATATTCTTTTTGTAAAATAAATATAAAGATAATTTTAGTACAACATAACATTTCCGTCGACATTGAATTGAGTTTTGAAAATTTTTTATAATATTCCCAGATATGAAGTTGAATCTTGGAATTTGAAACTTTGTATATTTAAAATTATTAGAAGAAGTGTTATAATTAAGTTTATTATTAGAAAGTTAAATAAATCAAAAGGTAATGAAAAAATTTAGAAATTGAATATTTAACAGCTATTAATTTATAAAGTTTGATAAATTCATTTATATGATAAATTTTTGTGGTCAAAGATATTTTTACTTTAACAAAATAATAGAAAAATGAGAACTATATGTATTTTCAAAAATTACCTTTAGTGTATCTTTATCTGTAATTTCTGGTTCGTCATTTAACTGTTCATGAGGCTCTTCATCACTTAGTAACTTATCAGTAGTAGGCAAGGCACTTGTTTCTATACTATCTAAATCTCTTGATTCTGGAACTAAGGTCAAGAGCTGCTCCAGATTCATTTTTTCTTTACGCTCACTTTCTAATTTTGCAGCTTCAGAGATAATTTCTGCTTCAGATATTGCAATCGGATCTAAAGTTACATCTGGTAAATCTGACACTAATTCTGCGGCGTTATCACATACATTTTCCACAGAAACAAATATACTAGAATTTTCATCATTAGTGTTAACATCATCTACGATTTTAAAAGTCTCAGTATCTTGTTCTTCAGATTCTTGCAAGAATTTTACAGCAGATTCCAACTCTGATATTTCAGTTGATGTTTCTTCCATATCACCTTCGTTTTCTGTATTTTGGAGCAAAAGCTTCGAATCAGTCTCCAAACTCTCAGCCCCTATTAATTGATCACTGTCCTCTATTTTTGAAGACAATTCTAGATCTTCAATAGTTTTACCTGTTTTATCCACCTCTGAATCATTGTCACTCTTATGATCTTTTTCAATAATTAATTCTGGTTCATTGCAGTCCATAATATTTTCTAATACATTATCATTATTAACAACTGCAGTATCTATAACACAGCTATTATAAAGATCATTTACAAATTTACCATCCTGCATCTGCCTTGGTGATTGACTAGATTCTTCTAACATTAATGTTATATCCTCTTCTTTTTCTGCAGGTTCTGACTCTGTAATTTCTTCTTTCTCTGGATCAGCAGGTATCGGTTCACTTTCCAGAGCATCAAGTAAGGAATTTTGAGATTTCTCATCTAGTGATTGAAGTTCTTCATTTACCAAATTTGCATTTTCTAAATTATCAAAATCTGCAACTTGTTTACTGATACTATCTTCAGCCTCTAAGAATTTATTCAGGTCTGATTCCAAATCTTCTTCTACTACTTTTAATATATTTGTTCTAAATTCTTGTGAGTCTGAATCTTGATCACCACTAATTATTTCATCAACTTTTTCACTTACACCTAAAATTTCACTAAAATCTGGCTCTACAATTTTTGATGAATCTTGCAACTCAATAGCAGTTGAATTTTCATTATCAAATTGAAATTCTTCTAAAGGATCGTCTATTGGCGCCTCTGACATTTCCGATAAATCTTGAACAATTGGTGAACTATACTCTTCAGGATCTAATGATAAATTTATCTCAACTTGATCTTCTATCTCTTCATCATTAATGACTTGATTTGTTTCTTGCTGAATTAATTGTATTTGAACATTTTCTTCAATTGGATCATGTATACTTTCAACTGCATCATCTTCTATTTCTTCTGCTATAGCATCTTCTACCTTAGGATCCTCTGTAACTTCTTTTATTTCTTCATTTTCAATTAAATTTGCTTTGTCTAATGTCTCTGGTTCATCCAATTCTAATGTTATGTTTAGATCTTCAGGTGTTTCTACTCTGATTGATGTTGCACATACATTTGTCAAGACTGATTGTACTGTTAAATCATCTTTAATTGATATCCCATCTTCCATTGTCGTACTACTTGAAGGCATTGTATGCTGATCATTTGTAAAGTTTGATTCTGGAACTGCTTTAATATCACTCTCATTTGTTTCTTTAATCAATTCATTAACTATGTATGGTTGAAAATCTGTAATTAAATCAAGATCTATTTCCATTACTGCTTTATTGCTTTCAGCTTTACTATGTATTTTATTTTCTTTTTCATCATTCTCAATACTTAATGATAATTCTGATAGCATTTCTGTATCTTTTGATTTTTCTCCTTGGTTTGCTATATCAGATTCTATTACGGATGTAATTGTTTCATGATCAGTAATTTTTTTGACAACATCAACACTTTCATTATCATTTTGCACATCTTCATTTGGAGATTCTGTAATTATTTCAGTTTCATTAATTTCTCTTGCATCTTTTAAAGCTTTGATATTTTCATTAGTTATTGTTTCGTTTTCTACTTCAATATTTTCAATATCATCTGTATTTTGTGAAGACTTAATGCTAACAGTTTTTTCTTCTAACATTTCAGATTGTATGCTAACTTTTTCGTTGTCCAAACTTTTTATTCGGTCTGAAGCTTGAATATTACTGCATGTTTCTGTTTCTTGAGATGTCTCCATGTCATTGGCATTATGTAAATTTTCAATATTTTCTACACTTTCCACTACAATAACTGATTCAATCTTACTGCATGTTTCTGTTTCTTGAGATGTCTCCATGTCATTGGCATTATGTAAATTTTCAATATTTTCTACACTTTCCACTACAATAGCTGATTCAATCTTACTGCATGTTTCTGTTTCTTGAGATGTCTCCGTAATGTTATTTGCATTATCTGAAATTTCAATATTTTCTACGCTTCCCACTAAAGCAGCTGTTTTAGTTTCTTGCAAAATTTGATGTACTGCATTCATATCTGTATTTGTTAAAATATCAACATTTCTTACACTTTCAATAGTATCGGTAGTCTCAATTTCTTGTGAAGTTTTAACATCTTTATTTAAATCTTTGTTCGTTAAACTTTCTTTATTATCCAAAAGATTACTAACAGGTTCAGATTCTTCCAAAATTACTATATCTGTATTTGTACTTACTAATTTTTCAGTGTCATGTAAAGCATCAATATTTTTAATTGTTTGAATTGTTTCTTGTAAGCTCTCAGTATTAACATGTTGAATATCTATCTTTTCCAAATTTTCGATGTTTGCTGATAGTTTGGTATTATTGATTGATTCAGAGTCTTGTAGAGTTTTACTATCTGGATTTATATCTACATTTTCGAAACTTTTAATAGTCTCTGAAGAATCCATTTTATCAATTGATTCAGTTTTTGGAAGTAAATCTGAGTTCTCTAAAGATTCATCATATTGTGGAAATTGTTCAATGACATTAATGTTTCCTGATTGCTGCATACAATCAATTTTAATTATTTCTTGTGATCCTTCAATGATTTCATTTTCTATTTCACTTGTAACATTTTCATCTTGCAAGGTCTGAACATTGATGTCTAATTGTACATCCTGCATATTTTTATTACCTATTGCGTCATCAATTTCTTTTGAAATTCCAGTAATATTTGACAAAATTTCAGTAGCCTTCTGTTCTAAATCTTCTGAAGACTTTGATTGCTGATAGATTGGTTTTGTTTCTTCCATTTGTGATATTACAATTACATTCGCTTCAGAATTTCCATCAGGTTTGTCATTGGTACCTATATCTTCATTTATATCCATTGTTTCTGCTTTATAAATTTTTGTTTCTTCTTCCAAGAGCGAGATACATGATTCAAGATTAATAGCTGCAAGTGACTCGGTTTCATGTGTTGTACTTTTCTCGTCATTAACTTCTTCAGCTTTTGTTATGTTTTCAACTATAGGTATTTCTAAATTGCCTTTCTTTTCTATAGTTTCAGAATCTTCAACATTTTGATAATAATCTTCAATTAGACTAGATGCAGATTCTAAAGGATCTTTTATTTCAGGAGCAGAGGTGGTTTCTGCAGTATCTTCATTTTCTTGCTTTAACTGTTCAATATTGTTTACAGATTTAGTTTCTTCAGTTTTTGCAGTAGCTTTTTCTGTAGCAGAATTACTATTTTCTTCAACTAAATCAGTTTTTTTACAGCTTGAAATTTCTTGTTGCTCAGAACGGTTTCCCTTGTGATTGGAACTGTCTTCTTCAATTGTAATTCTTTCTGGTAAATGTACTATTTGCTCATCTATATCCAAAGTTATGTCTTTGTTATGAATGCTTTCAAAAGAAATACATTCGTTATTATGTTCTTTTTCCATTAAATTCGTTGTTTGGACAAAATCAGCTTGGTCCTCACTTTTATTATCATTACTTGGTTCTGTCACATTTTGATGTACAGATTCTTCAGCAGTATCACCATCTAATTTTTCTTTCAATGAATCAGTCACATTGTTTTGATCAGTTAAATTTTGCTCCATGGATTCCTCACCAATATCATCATCTAATTTTTCTTTTAATGGGTCAGTCACTTTATTTTGTTCAGTTAAATTTTGCTCCATGGATTCCTCACCAAAGTCAATATCTAACTTTTCTTTTAACAGTTCCGTTATATTATTTTGATCGGTTAAGTTTTGCTGTATAGATCCCTCTGGAATATCAACATCTAATTTCTCTTTTAATGCATGTATTACATTGTTTGGTTCAGTTAAGTTTTGCTCTGTGCATTCTTCAACAATGTTGATTTCAGATGGCAAATCAACTACAGGTGATTGAATTTTACGATTAGTAGCAACCATTTCAAGAGTTTCAGCATTTTCTTGATTTTCAGATTCTTCAAGTTCAATACCACTTGCCGAGTCAGTCACTTCTTCAATTTCTGCTACAGATGCTGGTTGACTTTCAGAACAACTTTGAGATTCTTGCGAATTGTAGGCTTCACTTATTAAAGATAAACTATTATTTACAATAAAAGGTCCTGTTACTAAAACCATTGCTTCATTTTGATTTATAGTATCAGTTTCAGATGAAAAAGTTTCAGAATTTTCAGTTTGTTCTTGTGATGAACCTTCAAATTTTTTATTTTCTTGTATATTTGTTGCTGATTCTGAAGTTTCTGAAATGAAAAAAAAAATCAGTTGGTTTTTCTACCCAGTCAATTTTATTAATTTCTATGCTTTTGATACAATATCATCTACTTATATATGTTACATTATAAAATGCTTTATATTAAACTATTAAAATTAGATTTTATGATTCGTATAAGATCTAATTATATTCAATAAATTAGATTATTCAGGCTTGGCATGTTGAATTCTTGAAGAGCATAAGGTTAAGTCATTGGGAAATTTTAAATGAAATTTAAATCAGTTATTTCAAGATTTCATCTAGCTATCAATTTATCCAAGTTAAAAATAAAATTATTATTGCTGCTTTGTAAGTTAGTTTATGTAAAAGCTGTCTAAAAATTATAAAGGGTATTTGTAAAATAAAGAATATGAAACAATTAAAAATATATGTACTCTATTTAAAATTATTCAAAAAAAAAAAGAAACATTTTAGATGTCTTTCATGTATACTTTATAACTAATAAGTTAATAGGTTCAGTCAAATTATTAATCCTTTTTATCAAATAAAAAAAATTTATTACTTGCATAAATAAATATAAGACAATTCTTTTTCTCTTATCACTATTTTTATATTTATTTTATGCAAACAGAATTTAAAAATAAAAACACTAGATCAAGTCTCACCAAGTGATTCTGAGATATCCTCATTATTTGCACTAGACATAAATTTCTCTAATTCTCCATCATCATTTAAAATATCTTTTATACCTAAACCATCATCTGTCAATAATTCACACTTATCAGTTTCAACAGAATCATATTGCAAATTGGCAGTAAAAGTTATATCATCACTATCTAGTTTAAACTCTTCATCACTGTCATCTAGTTTCTGAGCACCATCAGTAATGATTTTTGACAAAGCATCGATTTCACTTTCCAGAGTGGACTCTGCTGCTTGCTCAGATTGCATATCGATGATTTCATCAATATCCATGATGCTTATTACAGTTTAGGACAAATTTTAGAATTATTTTCAGTAGAATAATCAACAAAATCTTATAGTTAGTTGATATTTTACTAGTTATTGTTCAAATTATTTGAGTCTGAAAATTCCATTTTAGAGCTTTCAGACATTATATCTTAACTTAAGTTTGGCTATCGTATTAGATTCTGAATGTAAGTAATCTTCGAAAAAATTAATTTCACGAGATGTCTCCATTTGCAAATCAATTTTACTTAAAAACACGATGTATTTAGTTTAACTTCTGTATGTAAACGTCGTCGTTGGTACCTAACCAACAGTTTTCCGTTTTTTCACTTTTTGGCTTATCGATTTGTCTCAATCACAGATGTAATTCCAATTATTTTGAAAGTCACTTTAAAACATTTCTAAGAACAATGGAAATCGTGTGTAAACAAGCGTCTTTTGGTAACGCTTACCCATAATAAAATTCAACAAACAAAAACTGACGCCAATGGATTCTCAAAAACGACATTCGACCTGTACATTCTTGTACAGTACTCGCGCAGTAGGTGTATAGGTATATCTATACAATCATGCATGGAGGACAGCGCCTCTTTTATATGTGCATGCAACGTTGCCAAATGAAAGTTTGAGGTTAGAATTTAATCGCGGTATTTTCAAATCTTGAAACAATTTAGTACGTCAACGAAGATTTAAAGTATATCTTCGTTACTTAAGTATATTAAATTAGGTACTTAATTAATATACTTGCATATACTTACATACGCTTCGTGATTAAGGGCAGATCAAGTGCAATATGATATCAATATTGAATAATAAATCTTAAAATTGACGAAAAATTACATTTTTCATTTAAGATTTTACTTTCTGAAATATAAAATAATTTTTAATAATAAATAAATAAAATAAAATAGTTTACATAATGTCACGTACGACCACGAGGTTCTCACGAATCCCGACTTCCGACACAATAGGTATCCACAAAAAGTTATTTATAAAATCAATGTATTGAAAATGCATTATTTAATTGATAAAGATATTGAAAAGTACTTAAATACATTAAATGAAAATTCAAGACAAATTTTTTGTTTAAATTTTTATATATTTAAATTTTATACAAAATATTTTGTACACTATCGAATATAACACTATATTAACAATAACAATTTTTTAAAATAATATTTATTTTACACATTTGAGATTTTTTGTATTCCTTTTTATCGATTTTATTAGGCTGTTGAGTTCAGCATTAACTTTAGGATTTGCATCCTTTTCTTCATCAACAGATTTCTTCCTGAGTTCCTAAAATAATATTATTTTTAATTTTATTAATAAATTATAATTCTTTTTATAAATATGTAATAATTGCGAATGTAAAAAATAGTTACCATATCAGGATCATTCCTATTTCTTCTATATAATTTTTCTTTTATAAGTGCTTCAGTGCCTTTAGTTTTACGATAGTGAGGGTCAGCTGGATCAATATTATAATGATGAGATGTAAATAATGCATCAAATCTCGAATCCTGTACATTGACATTAAAGTCATCTTTACTTGCTTCATCCTTCAAATCTTTCTTCTTTTTGCTAAGACGTTTCTTCTTTGATTTCGTCAAAGATTCTCCTTCTTCAATTCTTTTCATACTAAAGTGACATTTATTACTTTCCTCATTTTCATCCATCAATAAAAGTTCTAATTCAGCCTCCCGTTTTTTCTCCTCTTCTTCATCAACAGAATCAAGATCACTATTCTTTGTAGGTTTCTTTCGTTTCTTCGAATTAGGCTTTGAATTTTTCAATTCTTCAACAAAATATGGATCATTCATGTCTATATCAGAAGGTAAAGAATCTTCGCTGTCAGATTGATTATCGTCATCATCTTTAGATTGCTTTTTTTTCTGTTCTCTTTTAGCTATTTTTTTTGCTTTACGTTTTTCTAAATATTGTTCAAAAGGAGTTAAATTTTCATTTTGCTTTATTTTTTCCTTCACTAATTTTTCAGTCTCTTCTTTTTTTCCAATTCCCCAGGTAAACTCTAATTCTACTTCTTTACTCTTTTTCTCTTCCTCGGCTTGCTCAATAGATTTCAATAATGATTTATATTTATCTATGGGATTATTATCTGTATTTGAGTCATCAATTCCTTTTAATTGTTTTTGAATTTCATCTTCAGACTCATCTTCACTAGTGCCACTAGCTAAATAAGCTTGAATATCACTTTTATCTATATCAAGTTTTCCAGAATTTAATTTTTGTGTAATTTCTTGCCTTTCTGGATTTGTTTCATCCCAAGTCAAATCTACTTTAACTTGTTGCAAAGCACTAGTGGTAAATTGTCTTGGTGTATACTTTGTTAAATCTGGTAATTTATCGCAAACCTCTTTGGGTTCCTGGTCAAAGGTCATGTCTTTAGGAATAAACCTTAAGTCAAGTTTAGTAGCTGATGATTCATATTCTAGACCATCACATTCGGTGTAAACTTTATTAGCTGTGTTAACAGAATCAAAAACAATGACTGCATAATAATACTTTAAACGATTTAGTTGATACTGCCTTAACTTTTCCATATGATAGCTAGAACCTTCTTCATTTTCATCATCTATATTTTTATCTTCATCTCCATCTTCATTTTCATCATTTCCCTTATTTTTAGATTCTACTAATTCAATGGGTCCTTTAATTTCTTCTTCTTTCATTCGTTGTAAACCAAATTCAGATGGATATATCGTTATACTTTGAATTAGACCTCCAGTTGGTAAAAAAGAATTAAAGAGTACCATAAGGTCTGTTGCTCTTATTCTATCCCAGTCCATATTACATGCAGCTACTCGGTGAGTAACTTCATCTGTTGTTTCAGCATCCTTATCTAATTCTCCCCAATTATGTTCAATTTCTTCTTCATCATCTTCATATTCAGAACTTTCTTCTTCAGATGAACTATCAGACAACAAAACACCTTCACCTCTAGCATAATCTACTGTCAAGTCACGCAACTTTTTTTTCACTTCGTTATCTAATTTCTTTTCGTTTTTTCTGCTTGTTAGCTGTTTTTCATTTTCTTTTAATTCAGTTTCCAATGTATCCTCATTTAAACTGTCATCGCTTTCTGCATCTGAGGCACTTTCAGCAGTCTGTTTCACAAGAAGTAAATTCCCATTACTAGAGAAATTCTGAGGATCACTATCTTTGGTTTCACATTTTTCACTTTTTCTACTTTTCTTATCTTTACCTTTTTCAATTCCGTTTTTTTTCTTTTTAGACTTTTTAGCACTTTTTTCATGTGTTGGCTCATTTTCTTTTTTGACTTCAGTTTCAGGATCTGACTCATCATTTGAAGACTCTTCTTCGCTAGTAGAAATATCGTAATATTTTCTCAAATTTTCTACAGATGTTTGATTAACAGGTCGTCCTCTTTTATCTACTGTATACTTAACAGAAAACTTTTTATCTTTAAACATAGATTGAAAACGTTTGTCTATCTTTACTTTACGTTCACTTTTTGGTATTCTTCTAAATTTCGGATCTTTTGCAATATGAGCAAAACGTTTATCTTTTAACATTTCCTCCATGTTGATTTGTTTATCTAAAAAATAATATAATAAATTAATAATCTTCCGTTATATTATAATTGTGAAAACGATTTTTTCAAACCAATAAAGAACATGTTTGTTTAAAAGGCCGACATTTCGTACGTTTCCTTAATGTACGTCCCTCTTCATGTATGAAATATAAATAACATAATACTTTTTGGACGTACCTACTTACATTGAAGAAGCGTCCGAAACGTCGGCCTCTAACCATAAAGGTTCTTTATTTGTACAAAAAAGGTTCATTCTTACCTTCTAATAATCTTACGTATTGAAAAAAATATATGATTTATAAAATATAGTAAGCTTTTAAATATTTCGTATCTAAATATAGGTATTTAAAAATTGTATAATTCAATATTTGAGTCTTATAGGTTAATCATTTTAATAATGTTATTGCAATTTCAATTGAAATACGAAAATAAAATATCCCTGTAAACAATTTATATATAAACATTAAATACCTTAAAAATTATGGCTGTAACTGACTTATTAAGTTGCTTAATAAATAGTCAAATAGAGTATGTTGTAAATACACGTGAACGTGCATCCCATGCGTACTAAACTGTAAGTATTGGGAATGACACACAGACAATGTGGTAACGCCGGTCGACCAACGAGTGACGACCGTATATATATATATATACCTATTGGTACCTATCGTATCAAGTCGTATGGTCTTCTTCTTCTTTTTTGGCTATGAACCTGTGGGGACTCCGATCTTCCCTCTCACTCTAACTGCGTGAGTGGGGAAAGCCGCCTGCGAGCGGCAGTCGTTGCTCATTGTTCAGGGCATGTAGACGTGTACAAAGTATACCAAGTGAGAGAAATACACTCTTGTTTCATCAGTAGAGTTTTGAAACAGAAGTAAGCAACATCTCCGTTCCGTAAAGTTTTTGCTCCGCAATTTTTACTTTGTAAGTAAAGTTTATAAGTCATGGACGTACCAAGTAAGTACCAAAATGCTACTTGGAGAAGGCCAGGTTCACGGCCTAAAAGGCGGAAATATCAAGGAAACCAACACGACGGTAATAAAAGACGCGATACCAGTACATCGGCCGAAAAACTAAAAAAGACGGCAGACACGACTCTTGACGTTCATACTGATCCAACATCTCAGTATGATATTTTAAACTTCTTTCTCGTGTTTACAGCGTTATCGTATGTGAAGTGTAGTGTTTGTGATGGTGCAATTACTTTCACTAAATTCGGTCTAAGAGGACTTGGTTTTAAGGGTTCTACCTACTTTCTCAGACTAAAAAAAAAGCAATTTTCACGATTTTTTTTTGGAGCTACAAGTAAATTTATTGACATAAGGTTGATTGGGCATCATAAATACAGTCTTAAATTATACAAAAAAAATTTTTTTTTATTTATTTTAACAAGTTAAATGTATGAAAACTGCGGGTAAACACAACTCCTTGAAATCGAGGTATGCGGCTTCTGTTGATAAAATCTTCGAGATGGCTCATCTGAAACAGAAGGACGCATGGTTTTAGATTCAGTATAACAATCCCTTCATAG